>JACXGK010000055.1:0-70216 GCA_016801125.1 Novumbra hubbsi
CGTGTTGCGGTCTGACTATGTGTCAGGTATCAAGGCGTGTTGCGGTCTGACTATGTGTCAGGTATCAAGGCGTGTTGCGGTCTGACTATGTGTCAGGTATCAAGGCGTGTTGCGGTCTGACTATGTGTCAGGTATCAAGGCGTGTGCATGGAGATTAATAATCTCTGTCCATGATGTTGGCCAGTTTTCAGTTATTGCTCGATTTTCATTTTCTCAATATCCACTTATTTCAATGACCTCGGTAGAAATTGCATTTGTGTCGTTCTCTGTTGCTGTAATTTCATTGTCAGTTGTTATGTTATCCTCGGTCATTGTTTTTCCTTGGCTGCAGTTATGTGGAACATTGCTTGACTGATAGCTTTGCCAGCTTTGCCAGTGTTGTTGAAGGTAAAAATGGGGTCATTATATATTAGATATTTTTTGCGGGCTGTTTTGTCACAGTTTCGAAAACTCCAATCCCAGAAGTTACACCACTGGACACCCCAAAGCAGGAGACCATAGATGCAGAAGGTTTGTGATTCACACTTTTTATCTGGACCTGGTCATTTGTTGTGACCCTGTTTTTTGCTTGTCTGTTTAGGCAACAGTTAGTATGCATTGTTGAGTTGTTATAGACCGCCTGCTTCTGTTGTTGTCCCAAAAGCACAAAGGTTTTCATGCTGAAACTGGGTGTTGAAGTCTTTAAACCTCTATTGGTAATGATTACAATGTCTTCTGTGTTGGATGTTTTTTGTCAGCTAAGCATATTACAAGTGTTAAAGTTTGTCCTGCACTTGGCGTTTCTTTTTCATGTTACATACAACAATACTTGTTGTTTTAGATGTCACCTTTCTGTTTGTTGTTTGTCAGGCATATTAGAGGTGTTGAAGTTTGTCCTGCATTTTGGTATTTGTGGTTTCATCATGTTACATACAACTCTTCTTGTAGTTTTATACGTCCATGGTTGGTGTCAGGCTAACTGTTTACGATGTTGTGGTTGTCAGACAAACATTGTTTTATGACAGCAGCAAAGCCACCCTCTCCCTCACTCATCTCAGAAAAGGACATCAAGAACCATAAGATCAAAAAGGAAGGTAGATTTGGAAAGTTTGGCCTTCGTTTCATGATGTTGTTTGTGTCAGGGAATGTTGCAGATTTTTGTATGCTAATAAGCATCCTTGAAGAAAATGTATTGTCAGATCCAACAGTTGAGTCTGTGATTTGTTTTTCAACAAATTGCATAATAGTGTTGGTCTCGTATTTGCATAAAGTAGCTAAAAAGTTTGGAATGTGGAGCTGGAGTTGCTTGCTATGTTTTTAATGGCGCTGTATACGTTTCTTACGTGATATTTGAGATTTGCAGTTGATTTTAATTTCTTGTTTTATAGCGTCTTTAGTTCCAAAGCCTGTGGATTCTGTCGTTTCTAAAGAAGAGCAGGTGACTTTGGAGACAAAGAGCACAGTACAAGCTTATGGTAGGAACGCTGGGCTCATCTGTGCTCTATGAACATTTTTATTAGTCGTAATATTATTGGTGAGTTGTTGACAAATTTAATTTTTTTTACTGGTTTAACTCAGTTAGTCAATTGCACTGGGTGGAAATGGTGACTTGGTTGGAATCAACAAGAGGTATTTTTGTTAATATGTCAGTAAATAACTCCGTGAAATATTACAGTTTATTTTGTGCATGTATGCACACCTTGTCTGTCTGGACACATCTGTCACCTTAAGTGGCTTGTCCTTTTGAGCCTCTGCGTTCTGGGAGGACATTGACCTTACACAACCCAGAGCGAGATATAAAGTGAAATGTTTCAACCCTCAGCTCCTTCAGTCACTCCCAAAAAGCAGGAGCTCCTGAAGCCAGCAACCAAAGAGCCCCAGAATGAGGCAGTTGAAAAGAAGACAGACGTAGAAGTGCACGGTAGGAGAAGACCACGTGGGTTTTCTGTTGTAGAGATACAGTGGGAATTCAGTCATAGAATATTCAGTTGCAGTGTGTTTTGTCGTAGCTGCTGTTTCTGTTGCCCCCAGACCATGGCTGTAGAAGTAAAATGTTAGGGAAACAACAGCAAAAGACGATAGTAATTGAAATGCATTGCAATGATGTTTAGTTATTATGGTGTTTTGTTATCGTCTCCAAGACTGCTCGTGCTTCTTTGTCTATGGATCTTAAGAATTACCAGATGAGTTATCTGTTGTCTCCTCAACTCCTATGTTTAGTAGCTCACGTGAATTCCAATACTGCTACTCATTTGCGTTTGTCTGAGAGAACATCTCCTCAGGCTTCAGCATTGAGTGGCACATTCTGAGAGCATGTAGTGATTCTGATGTTCTGTCATAGCCTCTAATCCTGTTGCTCCTGCCACGCTTAAAATGGGGCCCCTGAAGGAGGAGAAATTTGCCAAGAAGACCGTTCTAGAAGCTCATGGTGGGTACATTGCTCAGAGGAATATCTGCGTTTTGGCCAATCTACTCAAGCAAACATCATCGTGGCTTTATTTGTGTGGGCCATTTGTTTCCTGTCTTTTACTTTCTGGGGTCCTGATTGGGTGTTCAGTAAGCTTGTTCTGTGTTTGTCGCTCATCTGCCATGCAGGCTATGAAAGGCCATTTGTGCCAATGAAAGGGTTGTGGTTCCAATTGGTAAGAGGATGGTACCAGTAGTGGTATAACATTGTGTAAAATTGAGAATTAATGTTCTTGCGTAGGTCTTATTTTGGTCATCTTGTTTTTGTTTTGCTATAGCTCAAACTTTTCTGTTTGTACGACACTGGATTGGTATGTGCCTATAGAACGTCTTGTGAACTTGTTCACGCCCTTGCCCTTTATATTGTGTTGTGATAGTGATTTAGATTTGAACAGTTCAGTAACAAGCCCTGCCAAAACCAGAGCCCCAGAAGGTCCTGATGCTAGAAGATAAGACAGTGGTAGAAGCATGTGCTAGCAATACAAGCTAACTGTCAGTATAACCTGTGTTTCACCTGTTACATCAGTAGAAATACTCTGTTGTTCTTGTCCATTGATTACATTTTTCTAATGAATACACAGTGTATGAACAAGGAATGATGCTCTTTGGCAAATGTATTGAACTTAATGTTTTGCGTTCTGTTGGTAGTGTGTTAGACGGACGCTCCCACCCCCCTCAAATAGAATGTCACACAGATTTATTTTAGCCTGTCAGTTTACAACCTTTTTCTTGTGGCCTCCGTCATAAAATTGTCTGGCCTCTCTGCCCACATAGTCAAATTGGTATGTGTTTGCCACAATTTATTACAAGAAAACAATTCAGAATCCTGTATTTAGAGTAACTGACTATGATTTCATGTGTTTTGATCTCGTCTTCATCCTGCTCTTGAAATCAGGTTTAATACTATGTAAAGCTTACTATTGTGTCCATCATTCTAACATGAGTTCTCTTAGACAGATTAGAAACTACAAACCTAAAATGTTGGAGAACAAGCTAAAAAAGGGGAAAAAAAGATGATGTTTCAGAATATCCTATTATGTAATTATATAGATTTTGGCTCACTGCTGGGCATTCCCATCTACTCTGTTAAGAGGTGGGTAGCTTCTCATAAAATGAATTGCTGTAACACCACAACAATCTTGACTCCCTGAAGTTCTCATAGACCTCATACCAGAACCTCAGATGTAGTTGCCTAAAGGGTTCAAGTACTTTATATGGCATGGAAGTATTATTTATGCCAGTGGTTTTCTTTTGTTTCAAGTTACATTTGTTGACAAGAGCTTTGGTCAACAAATGATAAAGATAATATAAATATACCCAGTTGGATGACTCCCAACTAAAGGCTATTGGCTACATATTACATCCTGAGTCTCTTGTAGTAATGTTTTATGTACAATTCTACACACAATACCCCATAATGATACTGTGAAATAAGTTGTATTTTTATTCTTGCAAATACAACATGGATTTCTTGGGATATGTTCCCTTCCACCTGATTCTCTTAAGTGCAGAATTGTACTGTTGGTAATATGAATATGTGTTAAAACCAGCAACTTTGCAGTATTTTGATTTGTTTTTGGTTTCTGCTTTCTTGTGCCTCGTTGTAGACTCATTGTAATAGTTTGACGGTAATTTACTAGTTTGAATTGAATATACTAGGTATTCTGCTAACAATATTGACTTTAGACAGAGACAAAGATTTCTCTTGCTGTGCTGGACTTAAGCACAAAATGTGTAAATCTCCTCTAGATGAAATGTCACTTTCAGTGTCGTGGGGCACAAAAAGGTCTTCTAACATTTGTTGACCTGGATGGATGAACACCAACAAGAGGAGAG
Source organism: Novumbra hubbsi (assembly GCA_016801125.1). Classification (NCBI taxonomy): domain Eukaryota; kingdom Metazoa; phylum Chordata; class Actinopteri; order Esociformes; family Umbridae; genus Novumbra; species Novumbra hubbsi. The sequence continues at coordinate 4,282 of JACXGK010000055.1, forward strand.
GGTATTCTTAAATGGTTCTCTTTATTGTGCTACCATATTGAGCCTATCCAAACTGAGATATTCTGCTGGACACCTAACATCCCACAGTTTAGCTGTGTCTTCTTTTGTTTCCTTGTCTCAGTTGGCTTAGATATGTATTTCATACTCCTAATTGCACAGCTTTTCCAGTCACATTTAAGCAAGACCTGCAGAGCCAAGAGGCTGAGGAGGGGGGCAGTGTTACTCTGCACTGTGAGCTCTCTAAACCTGGGGCGTCTGTGGAATGGAGGAAGGGAACACAGGCGTTGAAGTCTGGAGAAAAGTACCAGATGAAGCAAACAGGGTGTTGCATGGAGATGCAGATTTATGATTTGAAACCTGAAGACACGGGAAGCTACCATTGTCAAACTGGAGACACAGAGACCTCAGCTTGCCTGAAAGTGAATGGTAGGATGAAGACCTTTTCACTGCTGCCACATTCTTTGCTAACACATAAACATCTACTAAACGTAGTTATACAACAAAACCATTTCCCTGGAAAAGTTACATTTTTCCAGACATTTTACCAGGTGCGAAAATGCCTGGACATGTACATTTGTACTATACACATTTCGCAATCAGGCTTTGAGAAATGTTGAAATTAATATGTATGAAAATGTATACCTATATAGCCTTTTTTTTAAGTTGTTCTGAACACGAGTGTCTGCTAAATGGCTTAAACGTAATACTACAATAAATTGAAAGAAAATCTATTTGGGAGTCCCTGGAGCTCAGGCACCCTGGACACAGGTGCTATATGCCTGTTTGGTACCCAGCCTATACTTTATTTTAAATTTGTCTGTGTCAGAAATTGAGTGAAGAGTTGTAATATTTCTCATGGGATTTTGTTCTGTCAGCTATCCCAGTCATTTTCACCCAAGAACTGCAGAGCCAGGAGGCTGAGGAGGGGGGCAGTGTTGCTCTGCACTGTGAGCTCTCTAAACCTGGGGTGTCTGTGGAATGGAGGAAGGGGGAGGTGGGTCTATGTGCCTGTGCCAAGTATGAAATCCTCCAGGAAGGGCACAGGGTCAGACTAGTCATCCGCAGCTTAGACCCAGAAGACTCCGGCTGCTACACCTGTGACAGTGGCGACCAGAAAACCTCAGCGCACCTTGTTGTAAAGGGTATGCAAAGAAAAGCTTCTAGCTTTGCGGTTGTTAAAGGAAATTAGACTTTCCCTTGTGTGTCAAACCACTGTGGTCAAAAGCCTTCAATACAATCTTGTCTCTCCCAAACTCCATTATTTCTACCCAGCCCTACCGGTTTATTTCAAAACCCAGCTACAGAATCTAGACTGGGACGCAGGTGAGATTGCAATCCTCAGATGTGAAATTACCAAACCCGGGGCCAGCGTTGTCTGGAGCAGGGGCACAAGGGAACTGGAGTCTAACAACAAGTATCAGCTAAAACAGGAAGGGGCCATTGTAAAGCTGATCATCTATAACCTACAAGGCTCTGACTCTGGGGAGTATATCTGTGACACGGGTTACCAGAAGACTTCATCCATTCTCACTGTGCAGGGTAGGGGACTTTGCATTGTCTCTATGTAACCCTCAATCACGGCATTTCTCTTCTTACTGTATTTCACTCGTTCCCAACCAACCACTTCCCAACCTGAGTGATTCCCACAAGACTAATCACACATGACTTTAAAGGACAATAGTCCTAAAGAGCACTGAATGAAAACTTTTGGGGAATCTTCACCCATTTCCTTATTCACTTTTTTCATCCGATGTCCTTCATATCCTTCACATTTGCATCTTCCTCTTCACCTTCATCTCTGTAAACATTCCACCTGGCTGTAAAGGACAGCAACATTTAATTCTACCACGTTATCTTTCTTCTGTGTTGACAGGAGAAACCGTGTGTCCCTTTCACTTCCTTGTCACAGTTGTTTCTGTCCTGTAACTGTTCAGAGTGTCTCTCTTGCCAGCAAAACATTAACATCCATTTAGACAAGGATTGTCTAATGGCCGGTAACACTGATTAACTTTATCAAACAGAGCTGGTGACCATAGTGAAGGTCTTGAACAGCTGTTCGGTACTTGAGGGGGAGGATGTCTTCTTCGAGTGCCATCTGTCTCATGAGGAAGCCAAGGACGTCCAGTGGAAGCTTGCCGACATCCCTCTGCAGAACAACGAGATGAACTTGATCCGTGCCCAGGGCAAGGTGCACAGCCTCACCCTCAGGGGCGTCACCCAGGCCGACTCGGGCACTGTGACCTTCAGCGTTGGCCATCACACCTCCACTGCCAGCCTGACCGTCCGAGGTAAGGGCCCCAAACCCAGTTTATACCCCTATATGCCTTGCACAGTCCTCTGTGAATGGTAACTGTATACACTATAATCTGAGGTAAGAGGTTTTATACTCTATACAGGATGAGTGTGCTGATCACTACTCACCCGTTTCCATTCTCATTGTACATCCTGACTTTTATGGTAAAGGTACTTATACCGTATTGTCTGAGGTAAGAGGTTATATGATATATATATACCGTATAGTCTGAGGCAAGTGGTTATATGATATGTGTACCGTATAGTCTGGGGTAACAGGTTATATGATATATATACAGTATAGTCTGAGGTAAGAGGTTATATGATATATGTACCGTATAGTCTGAGATGAGAGGTTATATGATATATATACCGTATAGTCTGAGGTAAGAGGTTATATGATACATATATACCGTATAGTCTGAGGTAAGAGGTTATATTATACATATATACCGTATAGTCTGAGGTAAGAGGTTATATGATACATATATACCGTATAGTCTGAGGTAAGAGGTTATATGATACATATATACCGTATAGTCTGAGGTAAGAGGTTATATGATATATGTACCGTATGAGTCTTGCAAACACATTTTACACATTGTTCTTGTATGCCAAGAGTCATTATTTTCATTCCAAACCCATTTTACAGCCTGACTGAGGTGTAAGAGGCTAAATGAAAGTAAAGGCTACATACACTGTATAGTCCAAGGTAAGGGATTATATAGCATATGTATGTGTCATTCATCTTAAATAGAACTAAACATTTCCCAGTGTACTCCAGTAACTGGAGCTATTCTGAGTGTCTTAACATTTAAGGTATATTTAAACTTAAATTCTGTCTTGCAGTTTCCTACTCAACAGTGCTAGAGAAAACAAATAAAAAATAGAGAATGAATAAGATGTATACAACATTTAATAGAAATAATTATAAAACAGAACTGATACCCAAAATAAGTGCAGTTGCATATTTCTGTTCGGCGTTCAGAGTTTGGCCTGTAAATGAATCAATGTGGCTGGAATTATCAGAAGAGATAGCAGGATGTTGGTTCGTCACAGAGCTAGCCTGGTTTCACAACTGTAAACCAATGAATGTTGGCTGGACTTTTGAGAAAGGCAGTGAATTGGCAATCTAGTCAGAAACATCATAAATTGTATGTATTGTATACCTGAAGCATAGGCAAATATAAATATTGTAGAAGCATATCCAGGACATGGAGGTTATATACTCAGTGTATATAGTAATGTCTAATGAATTCAGATTCTGCACAAAGATCCAATGTTTTCACTTAACCTATCTGCAATGACCTTTATAAGGGCTTATGTACTGGCTTTTTCCTTTTGCCAAGTAAGTATATTCAATACAGAAATAAGAGAAAACGTTTTACAGCAAACCCTCAAGACCAACCAGCCAGCGTCTGCCTATCCACTTTCATACAAAGGATCATATCCTCATCCCCCGTGACCTTGAGGTGGTATGTTTTCATCTCATGTCCCGGCAGGGGCCCCTGTGGTGTTCAAGAAGGAGCTGGAGAGCCAGGAGGCAGTGCAGGGGGGAGATGTCTCCTTGACCTGTGAAATAAGTGCTGAGCGCAAGGTGACCTGGAGAAGGGGCTCTGTGCTCCTCACCCAGGGGGAGAAGTTTTCCATGGAGCACAAGGGTCCCATTTACACCCTGACAGTCCACCACCTGAAAGCAGAGGATGCTGGGGAATACACCTGTGCTACTGGGGATAAACAGAGCACTGCCACCCTGACAGTCAAAGGTAACAGAGCTGCTCAGTGTTCACATGTCTTTGATGGTTGGCTTAACTTTATCCTCTAATGAGGTAGAATATTTCTTTTGCACATTTGTCGAACGTCCGTCACGTGTATATTGTACTCTTTATCAAATGAAATTCCATCTCTTGGGGTACAATTGTTCATCGTTTTTATAGCTCACTCTTAATTGGGGATATGATTGGTGCTCTAACACAAGTGTTACACCTTACTGAATCTCCTGGGAAACCTCTCCCCGGGAGTCGTTATTTCTCTCAATCCACCATGGTCACGTTCATTCACCTCCAGAGTCGGTACGCATTATTCGGGAGCTGCACGACATCACAGTGACCACGGGGCAGAATGCTGTGTTCGCCTGTGAGTTGTCCCGGGAGGGCGTGACCAATGGACAATGGTGGCTGGGCGAGAACCTCCTGCAGGACAATGACCTGAACCAGATGACCTGTCAGGGTAGGGTTCACCGGCTGACCCTGCAGATGGTCACCCCGGATGACTCCGGGGACGTGGCGTTTGTGGTGGGCGAGGAGAAAACTGTTGCCAGCTTACTAGTGGAGGAGAAGCCTAAAGGTAATAGAGACGTTTAAAATGTCCACCTTGTCCTCCCTTCTCCATCTCTATCTTCCACCAAACAGCTTTGTGTTGGCAAGTTGGAAAAGCTTCTGTTCATCTGCTCTGCAACATCACCCATTCCATCCTAACCTTTCTCTAGATGTGTGGTGGCCATTGTCATGGCTTTTCTTTTTATAGCCTCTTTGTCTATAAAGATACTATAGAAGTTGACAACGTGATGGTTGTCACTGATGAACACATCTCTCTGCTATGTTCGGTATCCATTTGGAGTGATGAACATAGTCTTTAGGGTTTATCGTTAGCATGCTACTGCAAGTGTAGACCTGTGACAGTAGAGCCACTTCACCGACCATAGAAAGACATACAGCACGTGACACTTGACACTCTGAGTGCATTGTACTTAGCTTGGGATTTCCCGTATCTACAGCCTTAATCCTAGAGAAGCCTCACGATACAGTGGCCCTGGAGGGTGAGACAGTTACCCTGTCCTGCACAGTCTCTGACCCTGTGGCCGCCGTCACCTGGAGCAGGAATGATGTGGCCCTGAAAGCAGGACTTAAGTATGACCTGCGGAAGAATGGAACTCTTCAGCAGCTCCGCATACACAGCCTGGAGATGGAGGACTCTGGAACTTACTGCTGTGATACTGGGGATGAACGGTGCACCGTCACTTTGACAGTGGAAGGTAATCAATGATGCACTCGAAAAGTCTGGACCCGTCTACACTGTATCCAGTGGTACAACTAAATAGTTACCATCCCAAAACTGACAGTGAATGCTGTGGATCAAGATAAAGTCTGAATGAGTTCTCCCACAACACTCTTGTGGCTTCTTCTATGCACCCAATGTTCAGTCAACATACACCAGCAGAGCCATCTTACTCTCCTGTCCACACGGTTCATAGCCACATCCCCTGTTGTCCAACCCTGTTTCGCCTTCATCCACCAGGTGCCCCGGCGTTCTTCCAGAAGGAGCTGAAGAACCAGGAAGCCCAGGAGGGCGATGACGTCACTCTGCGCTGTGAGCTCTCCAGGGTGGGCGTCCAGGTGGAGTGGAGGAAGGGAGGCGTGGTCCTCCAGGCTGGTAAGAAGTGCGAGATGAAGCAAGAGGGCTGCACTCATGAGCTCGCCATCCACAACCTGGAGCCAGAAGACAATGGCTACTATACCTGCGATGCTGGAGACCAGCTGACCACGGCCTCGCTGACAGTGCTAGGTATGATGTCAGAACACTGTGAGTCTCTGAGAAGTCTTTTCTATATCTGAAGAATTCAGGAATGAATCCAGGAATGAATCCAGGAATGAATCCAGGATTGAATACAGGAATGAATACAGGAATGAACTGTCATCGGTTTGAAATGTCTTTGTCGTAGCCTTCGTGAACACCATTTAAAGATGATCAGTTGTTGGATGTAATTGTCAATAGAAAATTTCACACGTTTAATTACTAACATTTACATTTCTAACCTGGATTAGATAAAGAGGGTTGACTATCAGTATAACGTAACATGTATATCCAACAGACGTGATCTAGGATGATTTCCCACATGAAGGTGTAGTTTTGACATAGTATGAGAGAAGGTTGAAGTAATCTTTACTATTTAATAGGTTGGCAGTGCGAGGGCAGGGGGTGAGTGTGACAGTAAGTAGCAGAAGAGTGTGTGTGACTGTATCTCCAATACTCTGCAGAAGCAGAAGTCCTCATAGTGCGTGGTCTAAAGAGCATGGATGTCTTTATGGGCGAGTGGGCCACCTTCTCCTGCCAGCTGTCCCAAGGCGTGCGGCCCAGGGAGGTGCAGTGGTGGCTGGATGGAACGCTTCTCCAGAACAGCCGCTCCATTGAGATCGGTCTGAGCCCCGAACATGTCCACACCCTCACCCTAAAGGACCTGACTCCAGACGCCTCGGGCACAGTCACATTCAAAGCCAGAAGTCTGGTGTCCTATGCCAAGCTCTTGGTCAAAGGTATCAGGAAGGAGGAGCCGGAGAGATCAAGAGGAGGATAGGAGTGACTTAACAATCCAGCTCTTTTCTTGAGACCCTGCAGCATCGATGGTCATTACAGTGGGGGACTGTCTGTCTATTAAAGATTTCGACTAGACATTAGGTGTACGTTTTCCTCCAAAGAAAAATCATCAGTGACAATTTAGATCAGATGCAATATTGAACTATAATATTTATAGATTTATGGAGACCAGAGCATTTTTACAAGTAGGTCCGATTTCAATCAAAGACAGATATAGAACACCACAATGGACATTTGCTGTTTGTCCGATGCTAGTTTTGACTGTATGATGCAGGTGTCCTTGAGAGTTGAATCAACCTAACCCGGTGTTGGGATGATTACATCAGTACCTAATCACTTGTCTCTCAATCATGCATGTTTCCTGGCATACATTTTAAATATTTCATAAGTAGGGTTAGAATGAATGTTTGGTGCAGCATTTGAGGATGTTTTCAACAGTTTTCCTTTTAGCAATTATTACCTGGTAACCAACACAACATAAGCAGCAAAAATTGCTTTGATGTCCTACCCATGGGAAACAGTGTCATCAGCATTCAGGATACAAGGCAACCAGTTCATAATGCATACATTATATTAGTCTTGTGCAAAACTGGTCTTTGAGACTTACTATTTGCATCACATTACATAGCAGTGTACTGTATGTATTTGCAGATGGTGATGTGTGCACACTGGTTTTACTCTAGAAACAGGTGAGGACAACATGTGCAGAGAGTATTTCAACTGAACATGGTTTGGAAGTTCTGTCAGCACAGCGGGAGAGACCTTTTGCGCTAATATATGTGAGCCTAGAGAAAACTCAGTAGCTGACACTTATGGTGTTGGTCAGTGCTGCTCCATCCATACACTCAGTGCTGCTCCATCCATCCACTCAGTGCTGCTCCATCCATCCACTCAGTGCTGCTTCACCCATCCACCCTGGCTAGTCACTCTGTCTTAATTACTCTTCCTCTCATATCAACGCTGCTTGATACTGCCCCAAGCCTGCGAGGACTAAAACTATCTAACCCCTCCCACCTTTGCCCTGTCTGTCTGCCATCTCTATTTACCCAGTGGCTTATCCCCTTTCTCATTGGTTGGTTAACTACTATGAGATGTGCCCAACTCCCCCTATCACTCGAGACGATTGGGCTTTTCTCTCCCCCTTCAGTTTGGATTAACGAAAATAAATGTTACAGAAAAGTCAACATCCACATTCTGTACCTACATGTGGAATATTCACTGCGTAAAGTGCTGAAAGAGATATATCCTTAATATGCAGCGTGGATCATGGCATTCTGTTACTAAGGGCTTTCCAAAGCAGCAGTAACCCATCTCTGATACTACCAGTAAGGTGAAGTAAAATAAATCAAAATACTCCAAGGTGTACTGGGGTATTTATAAAGCCCAAGGGTCCTTTATTCGGCTTGTCAGGACGACGCATGTCAGTCGTGATGACCCTGTCATATGACCTTTGACACTTGCCCCCCTGCGCCCACTCTCAGACCCCACAATAGAGGTGGTGAGCGAGATGCGAGACCTTCGAGTGGCTGAGGACCAGTCTGCTGAGTTCATCTGCCAGTACTCCCGGCCGGTCAAGGCCCAGTGGAAGAGAGACGGCCAGCCGTTGCAGCCTGACGGCAAGAGGGTGGTGGTGGAGCAGGACTGGACCGTGGCTCGCTTGTACATAAGCCATGTGTCCACTGAGGACAGGGGGACATATTCCTGTGAGGCCGAGGGGACCTGTGTGGTCGCCTCGCTGGAGGTGGAAGGTGAGCTTCTCTCCGTTTGGAAAGAGGACATAGCTAACCTACCCTGCCTCCGAGCTTCAGCCTCGTACTCTTTTTATTGTTGGTTGGATGAGTAGCAGATAGTGATTTAAAGTAGATTATTTGCTTTCTTCTAATATTGGTTTATTGGTTCCATCCTTCATCCCAACCTAAACCATGTGATCTATTCAGGAACCACCAGGGTCAGATTTTCTTACAGTCAGTTTACTGGTCAGGAAAACCCACTGGCGACAAGTACCTTATCTGAAAGTCAAAATGAATAATCTCTGAGACTTGCTAAAGACTATGCAAAGACAATGGATATGTCATTTAATGTGTGTGTCCAGCAGTTTTGTCAGGTTGTCATTGTGAGCCTTGGTGAAATATAAATAGCTGAAATTATAAGCAATAAAAGCAAAATTCCACACCGTGGGGCGAAGGATTTATTCCCATCATAGTCAAAGCAATTCTCTTGTTCTAAGCCTCCATCTCCCTGTTCTCCCCATCCGCCCTACAGCCAAACCCATTGAAATTGTCCAAGGCCTCGAGAACATGGACACCATTGACGGTGGCGAAGCCCTGTTTGAGTGCTCCATCTCCCGTTGTGAGGTGAAAGACTGCCGCTGGCTTATTGACGGCAAGCCAGTGAAGGACTCCCCCACCACCGAGATCGTGTCCTTTGAGAGTGGCCGCCGCCACCTGCTCCTGCTGAAGGACCTGCACGTGGGGGACAGCTGCCAAGTGACCTTCCAAGCCGGCAGCGCGTCCACCTCGGCCAGGCTCAGCGTCAAAGGTCCGTCAAACCAGTTCCCGTGTTTTCTAACAGCAGTGTCCTGTAAGGCATTGTCTTACGACGATCTAAGATGAATCAAAATGTAACCGCTACAGGAACCGAGACAAGGGTTTGGTTTCTATATCTGTGACAAGTACTCTGTGTTCAAGTTCACGAGAACCGGTACACATCTCTGGAAGAACGTGTGCTTCTGTGCACTCAGGGTGGCAGTTGGATGTGGTGAACAACCTGGAGAATAAGGTAGCTGTCGCGGGGGAGAAGGTGGAGTTCAGTTGCATGCTGACAGAGCCCGTGCCTGAGGCGGAGGTAGCGTGGTACGCTAACGGAGCGGAGCTGAAGAACGACCACACCTGGGCCATGTGGGCTGATGGCTGCACCTACCACCTGGTTCTGAGGAAGGCCCCGGCCATGCCTCCACAGGAGATAACCTTTGCCACCAGGAACATCCTCTCCATGGCCAAGCTCACTGTCATCGGTAAGTGTGTGTGACAATAGCAAAGCACATCAGTGGTATGATGTGGTAAAAAAAAAAAAAAGTTTAAAATGGCTGCCATACTTGGGATGCTAGGCATGTCTGTTTGGTTTTCTGACAATGCTTTACCAAGCAATGCATTTCCTCCCACATGTTTCCTTCCACTCCTTTATTATTTTCACCTCATTCTCCCCCAGTTTTCTCCCACTCAACTAATCTTGCAACCCCCGTCCAGGACTCAGATCATAACTGGGACTCCTGTCTTGGACTCCTATTCTCCTGCTTACCCTACCCACTCAGCCATTACCCAGAAACTCATGCATCATCCCAATCCTTTTTCTTTCTTCCCTACTTCTTCTATTCTATTATCTCTCCAATCTGCTAAATTCGTCTATCTTTTGTTTCGTGATTCTGCCTCTTCCACTAAACTCTTTTCTGTCAATGTCCTCTTTCCTCCTGGCTTAACTGACCAACACCATTAGCTGAACTTTCTGACAGTGCTCCTGCTTTGACTGTAAGCCTCCCCGAGGGCGTTAAACTCATTGTTTTCTTTATATTCCCACATTCTCCTCTTCCTCTCTCTGCAAATCCAACCACTGTCCACTCTCCCCCCTCTCCTCATATAGCTGTTCCCGACCCCCCCGAGGACCCGGAGCTGGTCCGTAAGAGTAAACAGGGCGTGACCCTTTCCTGGTTCACGCCCCTCAGCGACGGGGGCAGCCCTATTCTGGGTTACAGTGTGGAGATGAGGCTGGCTGACAGCGCCCTCTGGCTTCCGTGCCATACAGAGCCAGTGTGTAACACGGAGTTCTCTGTTGACAACCTCATCCCAGGGAGCGGCTACAGGTTCAGAGTGGCCGCCATCAACAGAGCCGGGACTGGAGAACCAGTCCAGCTGCCACAGACTGTGCACCTGGGTGAGTGGCTGCCTCAGTGCTTTTCAACTTGAGACCAACATTGGTATCTCAAACCCAGCATGTTGAACCACTTCATAATAACCTAGTCACATAATGTACATGTTAATCACATGATTAATATGCCACCTAGAAGAATCCAATGCATTTCCTATTTGCATGTCTTAAAAAGTGTCCCCATGTAAAAATAAATCAGGGACAAAATCAAGGAATCGTATTGTTTCACAGAGGCTCCAGTGACAGTGACCATGCCGCTGTCTTGTAAAGTCCTGCGGGAGGGTGAGATGGCCCGTGTGGAGTGCCAGCTCTCTGCTGAGGGCTTCTCAGTCACCTGGCTCAAAGACAACAAGGAGTTAGAGTTTGGTGTCAAATACCAGGCCACAGCAGAGGGCAAAACACAAGTCCTACTGATAAAAAACTTTGTGTCGGCTGACCAGGGTGTGTACACTTGTGTGGCCACGGACGAGGCAGAAAGCTCCATTGACCTCAACCTACCAACAGGTAGACAACCTACAAAAACGCTTTTTATCTGCTTGCATTGATGTTTGGTCCTCATTCCTCATTCTGAACTGGAAGGTGTATTTGTAGGTAAAGGTACATTGATCAGCTAGTTGTTCATGATTAGTGATGGTAGTGGTGAGGTAAGGGTAAGTTGAGTTGTGCAAACACCATTTTAATAAAAAAATATATATCGTCTCAGTTATTTCTCCCTACATACTGTTATGTCTAGAGTGTGTGGCTGTGTGTTGCTGCTATACTATGTTGCAGGTGTCCGTTTGCATCATACTACCTTGTGACCTATTTCATGTGACCTAGCTGTAGGTGGAGATGGGGTTAAATTGGATGGGGCCCAGCCGAGCCTTCCTCCTGAGGCTGCCTCTGAGGGCGATGTCCACATGCTGTGGGAGGCCCTGGCAAAGAAACGTCGCATGAGCAGAGAACCCACCCTGGATTCCATCTCTGAGCAGCCGGATGAGGAGGACAAGACTCGTAAGATATCCCAGGAGGCAGTCAAGGGGAATCAAGCTCCAGAGAAAGTCAAGGTGGAAGTGGTGGAGGTGAGGGGGTCAGAGAAAGTGGTGGAGGTGAAGGGGTCAGAGAAAGTGGTGGAGGTGAGGGGGTCAGAGAAAGTGGTGGAGGTGAAGGGGTCAGAGAAAGTGGTGGAGGTGAAGATACCAGAGAAGGACAACATGAGCAAAACGGAAAAGGAGAAGCTTGTGAAGCCATTCATTGTCCCGATAAAGAAGGAGTTGGAACCCAACCTGTACACAAGCTCTGAAGACGAATCCAGGCCTCCAACTCTGGTATCCTACCTGAAGAAGAGCAGCAAGTCCTCCCTCTCTGTGTCTGGCCAGACAGAGTCCATGTCGACTGAAAAGTTCTATGCCCAGTTTGAGTTAAAGGAGCAAACCACGCTCCAACAGACCTCAACTTTGGTCACCGCCCAGACCGCCGACGACATCCCAGCAGTCAGTACCGACGCGGCCGAAGACAAGGGGCTTCTAGATGCTGCTGTCAAGATCCAGGCTGCCTTCAAGGGCTACAAGGCCCGCAAGGACATGCGTCCAGTGTTCAAAGAGGCTTTCAAGGACCAGACCAAGGAGCCCAACGGCACCATCCACCTGGAGTGCGTGGCCGAGGGCAAGCCAGAGAAGGTGCGCTGGCTGAAGGACGGCGAGCCCCTTGCGGACGGCAAGCACCACCACATTGACATCTACAACGACGGCACCTGCTCTCTGGTCATCACCGCCGTCACCACCAAGGACACCGGCGTCTACACGTGCGAGGTCACCAACCGGTTCGGGGTGACCACCCACAGCGGCAAGGTGACCGTGGGTTTGGCGCGGGAGGAATCCGGGCGGAGGCCCCTGACCATGGGCTACAGTGCCGACAGCGAGCCGGAGAGCTCCTCGGCGGAGAGCGAGATGGACGAGTCCCTGAGGCAGGCCAGCAAGCGTCTGCGCCGCCTCCTGCGCACGCGTCTGCCCGCCACGTCGGAGGAAGACTCTTTTGTCAGCTGCGACGACGAGGGCGAGCTGCAGATCCCCGACCCCAAGTCGTACCGCGAGGACGACCGCTACATCTACATCCGCTTTGACACGCGCTCCGAGGCCCAGGTGGCGTCCCAGCGTTTCCAGGAGATGTTCACGGCTCAGGGGGTACCCGTGGAGACCACCATCCTGGAGGCGGGACCTCTTAAAGTGGAGCTTCGCATCATGAAAATGGGATACACCCAAGATGGCTCTGCAACACCCACGCAGGAGAAACAGCTGCCCGCGTCGATGACTGGAGCCCCTGGTAGGACAAGCAGAAAGCCCTTTCTCTATGTTCTGCATTAAATAATTGGAATCAATTAGTACTGATTGTATCTTATCCTGTAGCCCATTCATCATAAAATATGTACCATTAGTTTGAAAAAACAAATGCATTGTAATTCAGGGAAGATAATATTTTTTTAACTTTGGAGTTATTTATTTGATGTGTCAGTGTTTAAGTCCAAGCAGTATACAAACAATAACACGTGAGTGTGTTAGCTAACAATCATCATGCTTTTCGAGGAGTGTTGTGTATTGCACGGGATTATTGCAAAACCATGTTTGTCTTCGTGAGTGGCTTCATGTTTTTCTTTGTTTTTCAGTCTTGTTAGTATGTGGTTTATTTGGTTTAATGTAGGTTTCGTTTAATGTGGTCTTCTCCTGTACTTATTTTATCTCAAACATTTGTGATGTAATAGTTTGTCTTTCAATTATCAACACTATATACTGTCGGTGCATATAGAGTGCAACGAAAATGTATTTTTTTGGGCAAAATTGTCTTGCATAGTTTTTACTCTGAGTGTTTTGGCATCCTAAACCATAACATAATATAAAATCAATGGAATCTGAGTGAGTAAAATGTAATTGCCTCTTATAGTCATTAACTGGTTGTGACACCTGTACAAAAGCTGCAGCAACTGCACCCAAATAATTCATTGTTGTTGATATCAGCCTTTTACATCACAGTGGAGCAAGACAAATAAACAACTATATGATGTGTTTGGTTACAGTCTTTGCAGCCAATGGTGTCACTACCAATAACTTTACATTGGTAATCATCTTTTTGTTCTTTAATATTTTTTTTTAGATTTTTTTTTTTATGCCCACAAAAAAGAAAACAATATAAGAAAGGGGCAAATAATATAACTGTTTAAGAGTTAATTCTCTTTCTATTAACTTTTCCCACACTTGGGTTATTTGGCTGTCCCTGTTTTTCCTGTGATGTCATGGAAACCCTCACCCCTCCATTAATCACATCCATTACTGACACAATTCTACCAACGTATGGTTACGTTGCATTGCCTGCCTTCACACGCTTCACACACGTGTGCTTTTAATTGTAAATTGTATGTCTAGAAAAAAAGAACACCCGTATCAGTAAGATTGAATTTGAGTGAAAGAGGATATAATCACCTGTCTAAAAACCGCTGACTCATTGTTGTTCCTGACTGACATCTCCCATGTCCCTTGTCCCACCCCCAGCGGCCCCAGTTTTCCTGACTGAGCTCCAGAGCCAGGACGTGCCTGACGGTTACCCCGTCAGCTTTGATTGCGTGGTGATTGGGAAGCCTCCACCCAGCGTGCGCTGGTTTAAGGACGGGAAGCTTCTAGAAGAAAATGACCACTACATGATCAATGAGGACCAGGAGGGCTGCCACCAGCTCATCATCACCAGCGTGCTACCTTCGGACATGGGCGTCTACCGCTGCATGGCTGAGAACACCAGAGGAACCGCCGCCACCAAGGCTGAGCTCCGGGTCGACAGTGAGTACAGAACCTTTAGGACTGACGGGTTGGTTTACTGGTTGACTATGTATATGCATGGTATATTCCTACACAGCATTGTCTTTGTCATCGTGTCATCTGTTTTTCCAGTTTCTTGCAGCTCTGATTATGACACTGCGGCTGATGCCACTGAGACGTCCTCCTACATCAGTGCCAGGGGCTACATGTCTAGGTGAGTTGGGTAACAAGGAGCTTATAAGACCTTTGGCTTTAAGGGAAATCCTGATTCCTAACGGTACCTAAATGGCACGTTACTGACAGCTTCCTTTCTTCTTCTTTTCCGCCTCAGGGAAACTGAAGCCTTTGAGTCTGTGGCAGAGGACGAGCAGATGCCACAAGTAATTGATGAGCTCCATGATGTCCACGTCAGCCCAGGCTCACCCATAGCAAAAATGCAGCTCAAAGTTAAAGGTCGGTGTGCGGGTCACGCTACGCCTCTGCATTAGTCACAACCACAATCCCTGCCACTCTAGACAAATTGCTTTTGCACTTGGGCGGGTGAGTCATAGGCAATGCATGTTCCTGCACAAGGGTTAAGCTAGTTGTCAATACATGTTTCACAGGGTTCCCCCAGCCAAGGGTGTACTGGTTCAAGGATGGCCACCCGCTGCGGTCCTCAGACAGGGTCCTGCTGATGGACAAGAGGGACATGCACAGCATAGAGATCCTGGAGGTGACGAAGGACGACACAGGAGAGTACTCCGCTTACATCAGCAATCCTGCTGGTTCTGCTTACTCCTCGGCCAGACTGCTGGTTCTGGGTGGGTCCATTTAGCATTAAACACGCATTTCCTGTCATTAATGGTGACCTAATGCTGAACATTGGATGATATCCTTAGTCTACATTACAATATGTGTTTTATCGTAAAAACACAACATAACACATCCTTAGTCTACATTGCAATATGTGTTTTTTAACATGCTTGTATCTCCCAAATAATACCCAGTTACCTTCCTTTAACAGGTCCAGGAGAGCTTACTCCAGTTGAGAAACATGGTATGTCATTATTATGTAATAATATTTAATTATTGATCTATTGATTAATGGTATGTCATTATTGTGTAGATATACATTATTACATTATTTATTTATTCATGTGTCTTTATTCAATAACAGTTCATTAATTGCCGCTCATGTTATTACCTTTAACATGTTCTGAATTGCAAGCTATGTCATAGTGACCACGCTGTACTGAAATTCCCTTGTATTTTCTAGATCCAAAGGTGCCACTGGTGCCACCTCGATTCCTGGAGAGGTTCAGCAACAGAAAGGTCAAACAGGGAGCCAGCGTCACCATGTCTGTCAGAGTGGAAGGTATCTACCAACAATACCATTGTCAGGGCCATACAAGAGATACGCCTACCAGGGATATGACCATTCAACATACGACATGCCTGGCGACAGACTAAGGAAAGACGGTTCATGGACTCCCACTGTCTGTCTCCCCTTTAAGGTGCTCCCATCCCCATGGTGACCTGGCTGAAGGAGGAGTCTGCCAAGGACGTTTTGTGGATCAAGCCAGACACTAAGGGCTACAAGGTGGCCAGTTCCGGGCGCCAACACAGCCTCATCCTCATGGATGTAGATCCTCGGCACACAGGCACCTACACCTGCATAGCCACCAACAGGGCGGGACAGTCCCTCTGCACCGCCCTCTTTGAGGTGGAGGATGGTAAGAAACAGGAGGATATACCGTTTATTCTCGTTAGCTGTAACAATAAAATAGCATCAGCTACTCTTCCTTCGGGCCATGGCATCAGACAGGGGTCAGAGGTTGACAGCAGGGGCACGGAGAGGAAGGGGGAAATTAACAAACACAATGATTACATACTAAAAAACAACGCATGAGCTGCATTTTTAAAAGTGCTTGTCATTTCATTATAGCAGTTACAAAATGATGTGTAACGAACACAAATTATTATTCGGCATATATAATGGTCATATATATAGGTCATATATATATATATATATATATATATATAATAATGGGTAAATATTAGTAATGTATTCTCTGCTTTCTGCAGTAGCACCAGACACCCACATCCCTCTGGGGATTACCCTCAGCCCTCCTGAGGAAGACATTGGCAAAGGAAAAATGCCTTATCTTGGCGAAGTTGGATCGGATGAGTTCCTTATGAAGCTTACTTCCCAGATCACAGAGATGGTATCTGCCAAGATCAGCCAGGGTGAGTAGAAATGTGCCACTCATGTTAGTCTTTTCAATTAAATAACTAGGAAGATAAGGATATATTCATACAGTCATGTGAAAAAGATAGGACACCCCATGGAAACCTTTGTATTTTTCTACTTATGGACATTAGATCTTAATTTTAACAATATTGAGAGATGATAAACTAATAAAACAGTAGAAATGTATTTTGAAAATGATTTGTAAAATGTACTTTACATTTTTGGTGACACCCCCACATTTATTCACCACTTAAAATGTGTTATGCATTAGAATCAGGTGCGAAAGATTAGAACATTGTTAGAGCCTATCATATTTAAGTCCCAGACATTTAGTTTGGTTTGCTGGATTGTTAATGTGAGTAAAAGCGCTTTCTGAGGCCTGAGGCCAGAAAGAAGGTTGTAGATGCATATAAGTCTGGGAAGTGTATAAAAAATCTCCAAACAACTTGAAATCGGATCATAATTTACAAGTGTAGCCCAAAACAGTAAAGTAAATCCACTAAGGAATGGCAAAAAGAAAAGGAATGGAGAGTTCTAGAATGTAGGTTATTCAAGCCAAAGGGAACAATACGAGCTTTGGGTGTCCTAACTTTTTCCTCAGTAGGAAAGTGCATCTTTAAGTTTTTTAAATAAAATTGATCATGGTAAAAATGTCATTGTTTGTGGTTAAGTTACATCACATTTATCTTAAGATATTGTTTGAAAGAAGATCAAATATTGATATGTCCACATTTCTTAAAAAATAACTAAATCTTTAATGGGCTGTCCTAATTTTTTCACATGACTGTATATACCGTTATGAACCGTTAGAATGCCAATATAATACACTTGAAACTATTTTGTTTGTTTTTATAACTCTTCACAGTTTGACAAGTTACTCTTTTCCCAAAAGCTGTGGATCTGCTAACACTCCAGCGTTTGTTCTGCATTGTAGCTGCATCAATAGATGTTAGTCTTTCCGAGTGCTTTGTACTGGCTTTTAAACAGAACATTGCATTGCCTCTTTCTGCTTGACCTTTTTTTCTATGTTTGTAAAATCAAAGATGTTTTGATCCTTTTGTTTGCACTCGCTCTCCGTGTGTGGATCCGAACACTTTTCACCCCTCATGACTGACAAACATGGATTTTCTTGAGATCATCAACACCCCTACATTCATCCATTCCCTCACATGTTCTCATCCAATCATTAATTTGTTATTCAGACAGCGCACAGAACCATCAAGTGCTCCAGTGGATGAAATCATGGCCAAAAGCCTCCAGTATGTATCTACAGCACATCAAGAGCTCTCACTAGAAGCCATACATTATTTCCACAAGTTAGTCAGTGTTGCCAAAGTTCTCTTGCATCCTGTGCTTTTATCTGCTAGTCTCTTTAAATGTAATTTTCTATTGCACTGACAAAGCTGTCACCAAAACCTTTCCATCATTCTTCCATTTGAATGTATATAAGAAGAATATGTATGTGGTCAAACATCTCTCCATTTTATATATTTAGCGAAAAGTTAAGCTATACGATACAGTGCCAAAGAAAATATTTGCCCCACTTAGATCGATTTTCTATGTATGAACATATTGTTTTTACAGTGAATGTAATCAGATTTTCATCCAAAACCTAATTTTCGAAAAGGGATCCTGAGTGAACAAATTTCACAACATATGTATGCTATACAAAAAATTTGCATGTGGCAAAATATAAATGCCCTCTTACACTCAATGAATGGTTGTATCACTTGCATCTGTAGTTGCTCATTGGTCTTATTGATTGAGGAGAAATGTTGGCCTGCTTGTATACAGAACTAGTTTAACTAAATGTTTATATTTTGTAGCATGAACTGCTCATTTCATGTCTTGCTACAACATTGGGCATTATTGCGCCAAAGTTAAGATTACCAGTTGCACAGCAGTATTAATATTTGAGAGTAAAATAGCCACTAGAGAGCCCTGAGGACCTAGCTATGCCTCCGCTTCTGCTAGAGAGCCCTGAGGGCCTAGCTATGCCTCCGCTTCTGCTAGAGAGCCCTGAGGGCCTAGCTATGCCTCCGCTTCTGCTAGAGAGCCCTGAGGGCCTAGCTATGCCTCCGCTTCTGCTCACAGACTGTGTGATACAGAAGAGTCGCTTCTATGATCATGTCCCCAAAACATCTTACTACCACCACCATGCTAGATAATTGATATGACATTATTAGTGTGGAATTAAGTGTCTGGGTTCTGTTAGACACAACAAGACCCATGATGTTAAAAAACATCTTTCCAAGTGCTTCTCGGTGCATTTTGATAAACTTGCTAACCCAGTTGACTTTTTCAATGACAACTACAGGAAGAGGTTGATTGAATTTATTGCCGCTATAAGTGCCTCAACCATTCAGAGAAAATCTGAAATACATATCAATGCCACTATGTCATGCATCCATTTTGAAGTGATGTAGTTGGAATACATGTCCACAGCCAGACATGTATTAAAAAACGATATACGTGATATTTGCACAATATATTTCTCATGCATGCTTCCTGACTAACTGATTTGTACAAGGATGCCATTTTTAAATCAAATGACTTCTGTAGTAGCAGCATAATGTTGAAGGCAACGTGTAGCTTAGCTAAACATTTCATTGAATGTTTATAAAAGATGAGGGAAAATCTCCTCCCTTCCTCGGGTCAAGAAGAAGTAGGTATCCGTGGATGTTTCCCCTCCTCCTCTCTGTGGACATGTGTACCTACAGTGTGTAGACCTGTGTTGTGTATGTTGGGACGAGTGTGGGCGTTGTATCGGCTGCTCTCCAGGCTGCCCTCTGAACCCACTTCCTCCCCCCAATCTCTCCCTCCCCCCACTCCCTCCCCAACCAACTCCCTCCCTCCCCCCACTGCTGCAGCCTCTCTGCGGGTCCCGGGGGGGGACAGTGACGACGAGACCAAAACGCCGTCTCCCTCGCCACACCACGGCCGCTCTCGTCCTGGTTCCATCCTTGCAGAATCCTCCTCCGAGTCCGACGACCCAGATGCCAGAGGAGAGGTGTGAAACCATTCGAGATATTAGTTGGAACACTGCTGTATCACCTCGCTCAAATGCTTTTCTGTCCTACTTAGTTTTGTCCTGTGTGGAATTTGACGGAACTTTTTCCCTGGTGTAGCGACTGGCCTTCGTCTTCAGCAAAAAACTAGTTCTGGGCAAAACTCTTATGGATACAAAAATATTTCTAATCTGATGAGAACATTTACAAGCTTGTTGGATAAAACTTTATGTCTAACTGACTCCCTCAACAGATGTTTGACATCTATGTGGCTACAGCTGATTACAATCCCACCATCCCCAACAAAGAGACCATTTCTCTAAAAGAGGGCCAATATGTTGAGGTTCTGGACTCAGCACATCCACTCAAATGGCTGGTCCGGACCAAACCAACCAAAACCACCCCATCACGCCAAGGCTGGGTCTCACCTGCCTACCTGGACAAGAAACTCAAGGTGTGTTTCTCGATCGATGCCCCTGATTCACAACCAACATTTAACATCAACATTTTTCCGTTTGCTGTTATTTCTACTCTAGTCCATGTTGTTAGTTAGTAATATGTTATTAATGTTATTTTTAACTATGGTGTTTCAGCTGTCTGCCGATGCCGGTGATATCCCTGAGCCTGGTGGAGAAGTGTTGTCGGAAGGCGAGTACAAGAAAAGGCTGCTGTGAGTATGCACTTCCTCACACTTCTGTCAGGACCAACAAATGTCATGAGATCTAGCTTTTCCTAGATAGATTTGTCTCTGCCTGTATGTGCAAGCCAGAAACCTCGCCGGACTTGTGAGCCGCGGTAATGACCACGATGTTTTGTTGTCCGTAGCCAACTGATCCAGGACATGATCAACAGTGAAGAAGAGTTTGTCAAAGAGATGGACTTCTTCACCTCCCACCATGTAAAGCAAGTGGAGAACCCAAATGCTCCATCTGATGTCACCGGCCAGAAGGAGGTCATATTCAGAAACATAAATGACATCAAGGCCTTTCATGACAAGTACGTTTACTCAAGATAAGTAGGGAGACACGTCGAGTAAATGTCTAAAGCTGCTGAACTTTATTAACCCCGGACCTTGTTGTGTAGATCCATGCTCCCTAAGTTGAAGGAGTGTGACACCGATGACGACGTTGCCATGCGGTTCCTCAGAAGCGGAGAGGGCTTTGAGAAATACCTCCATTACATTATAGGCCAGCAAAAGGCGGAGGATGCTATCAGTGACAAGACCATACACAGCTTCTTTAAAGTAAGTGCCACCTGTTTTCACGTCTCTATTCAACCGTTGCCCTCTTCATGTGATGCTGATAGCTTAACGGTGTCTACGTCTTGGCCACAGGAATACACAGACAAAGAGCAGGCCACTGCAGACCCTGCTAAAGGTCCTGTGCTGAGCATCAACGCCTACCTACAGAGACCTTTGGACAGAATCCAGAAGTACAAGGCCTTGCTTAAGGTATTCTTTGCTCTACAAAATTAGACCTGATCACCTTAATAATCATGCGCGAAGTACAGTTCAACACACCTGGCATGTTACTTGGTGTAATGGTGAATTCAGTTGGAATTATAGTCACTGATCTGCTGATGGGAAACATTTAATTGAGTGTGTTGAATGCTGAGCTTAACGCAGCTTAACGCAGTATGAATTAATGCACCCGAGTCTGATTTGTCATATGTTTATGTCATTTTATGGTTACCGTTATTGTTTATGTTAGTTTATGTTTACCGTCATTGTTTATGTCATTTTATGTTTACTGTTATTTTTTATGTGATTTTATGTTTTTGTTATTGTTTCTCTGACTGCAGGAGCTGATCAGAAACAAAGCCAGGAATGGTCAGAACTGCTGTCTGCTGGAGGAGGCCTATGCCCTGGTTTCATCACTACCTCAGCGCTCAGAGAACACACACCATGTCTCTATGATAGAGAACTACCCTGCCAATCTGGATGTATTGGGGGAGCCTATCAGACAGGTGAATAGCCGACAGAGAATGTCTTAGGTTGGTGCCTGTTGAATATGACCGCCATGGTCATGGTTTTAGAATGCATTTGATTGGAGTCTATGTTGCATGTGATGGTATTGTTTTGTGCAGGGCCCGTTCATGGTGTGGGAGGGGGCACCAGGGGTCCGGTCCTCCTCCAGGGGCCACCACCGCCACGCATTCCTCTTTAAAAACTACGTCATCATCTGCAAATCCAAGAGAGACACTAACTCAGACACCCAGAGCTACGTCTTTAAGAACATGATGAAGGTAACTCTGCCATTGTTTTGTCTTCCTATTGTTCATACTTCACATTGCCGATAACTGAAACAAAACGTTGGTCCGGTCTATACTAGACAATTACTTGATGGGCATGTTAGAGTTTGTGTGGTAGAGAGAATATTTTTTTCTATTTCATAGTTCCTATAGTTTCTTAAAATTGAGCATGTTGTCTCAATCTTGTCTACAATGTGATTATGTTCAGATCTAAGAAAGGTGTCGATAATTAACACATGCAAAGACGGATAAGAACATAATTAAAACCCATTATATATTATATGAATTAAGTCTTAAATAAAACATCAATCAGGTATTTTGTAATCTCTACTTTCCCCACCAAAACATAATAATAGTAATGTTAACAACACCATCAATATGTACTTTTATATCCAGTTCACAATTATGGCCTTGCCTCATCCAATCCATGCAGCCAAACATGTGTTGAAGATCAAAATATCCTGGTGCAAGTTTTATCCCAGTTCTCAACCAAGGAGTTTACACTGGCGCACATTTACTGAAAGTGAACAACCACAATTTAGTTCAATCTAACATCCCCCCCAGGCAGCACTGTCTACTCCATGTCCAGGCATCAAAGACCTCTGTCCTTCTTTGTGGCACCAAAAATATCTATTTTTAATGGTTGGATGTATGTCCACTTCATCAGATCCTTATCAAACATTTTTATTTATAACCTATCATTTAAATGTCTAAATGTTTCTCAGTCCTTCATTTCTGTTTTCTAATGAAGTTGACATAAATCCAATAGGTACAATTTTCCTTGTATCGATATACTATATATACCTGTAAATGTTTCTGTGTCCATCCTGCAGCTGAACAACATAGATGTGAATGAGACAGTGGAGGGAGACGACCGGGCCTTTGAGATTTGGCACGAGCGTGAAGACTCGGTCAGGAAGTACACTCTGCAGGCTCGAAACGTCATCATCAAGAACTCCTGGCTGAGAGAACTTAGGGAGCTGCAGCAACGATACACCATCCCAGCCTGGAGTGAATCTAACACACACTCCGTCATCCACCTGAGACACACACACATACACACATTCACTATTCCTTAACCATAAACGTACCCTTAACTTCGATAACCTAACTGGTAATCTTAAACCTAACCCGTAATAACCACACCTAAAAGTGAAGTCTAACCTTATGGCCAAAACTACATTTTATCTGAAACCTAATAAACATGTTGTCATACATTACTATGGAATTGCATACCATCATTAAGCGATAGTTGCATAAATGTTGTCTCTAGTAGGAATAAACTGATGTGTAAATTCATCCTTCTGTCTTTCCAGGTATGCCTGACTTTGATGAGCTTCTTGCTGACTGCACAGCAGAGCTGGGCCAGACAGTGAAACTTGCCTGCAAGGTTACTGGAGTACCCAAACCCGTAGTCATTTGGTACAAGGGTAAGAGACACACAATGGGCAGTTGCAAAGTACAGCATGTGTTTAAGGACACGGCAAAAGGTCCTCATAGATATATGCACCGAGGCATTCTGCTTTTCCAACCCACTTAGCGCACAATGTTTTTCCCCTCAATATTCTACATCCAATACCACGTAATGAAACCGGGAAAAAGGTAACAAAAGTACCTAAGTATTCAAAGCCTTTACCATGACATTAAAAATTGATCGGGGGAGAAGAGCCTGGGTCATGGAGGTGACCAAGAACCCGACGGTCACTCTGACTGAGCTCCAGAGTTGCTCTGTGAAGAGAGGAGAACCTACCGGAAGGACATCCATCTCTGCAGCACTCCAACAATCAGGCCTGTATGGTAGAGTGGCCAGATGGAAGCCACTCCTCAGTAAAAGGCACATGAAGGCCTGTCAGGAGTTTGCCGAAAGGCACCTGAAGGACAAAATTCCCTGGTCTGATGAAACAAAGATTAAACTCTGTGGCCTAAATGCCAAGCACCGTGTCTGGAGTAAACCAGGCACCGCTCATTACCTGATCAATACCATCCCTACAGTGAAGCATGGTGGTGGCAGCATCATTCTATGGGGATGATTTTCAGCGGCAGGAACTGGGAGACTAGTCAGGATTGAGGGAAAGATTAATGCAGCTATGTACAGAGACATCTTTGATAGAAACCTGCTTTAGAGCGCTATGGACCTCAGACTGGGGAGAAGGTTCATCTTTCAACAGGACAACAGGATCCTAAGCACACAGCCAAGATAGCAAAGGAGTGGCTTTGGGACAACTTTGTGAATGTCTCAGTCGGAGCCCAGGCTTGAACCCCTTTGAGCATCTCTAGAGAGATCTGAAAATGGATGTGGACCAACTCTCCCCATCCAACATGATGGAGCTTGAGAGGTCACAAATCAAATCAAATCAAATGTATTTATGAAGCCCTTTTTTAACAACAGCAGTTGTCACAAAGTGCTTTTACAAAAACACCCAGTCTAAAACCCCAGTGAGCACGCAACAACAGGATTGAAGCACGGTGGCTAGGAAAACTCCCTACGGGGCCGAAGTGTAGGAAGAAACCTAGAGAGGCACCAGGCTCAAAGGGGTGGCCATACCTCTTGTGGCTGTGCAGGGTGATGTTTAAGAATACTGCTAATAATTAATAAATTCACATGAGCTATGTCCAGTCTAAAATGCCTGATCTAGGTTGACAGGCATGATCAGATTGGCAGGACAGGAACAGTCCAGGGTGGGTTGATTAGGGGTTCAGCCTGGTGGCAGCCGGAATCGTCAGGATCATCTAGGTTGGGAGGGGGGTTCAGCAGAGTAGCATCTGGAATAGTCAGGTATCAGCTTGTTCTGCAGCAAAACCAGGAGGGCTCAGGACAAGGTCTTCTGGGCCTGTTACTCCACAGGTGTAGGCCGAGACCTCACGTCCTTCTAGTTGAACCGCAACAGGATACAAGTTATAGAGGAGAACTAGCCCTGCTTCCCCGGCACAATAATATAGCAGCATAAAACTTTTGTCTGAGACAGGGGGGTCCACACAAAGACCAAGAAATGGGAGAAACTGCCCAAAAATAGATGTGCCAAGCTTGTAGCATCATACTCAAAAAGACTTGATGCTGTTATTGCTGCCAAAGGTGCATGACAAAGTATTGTGCAAAGTATTGTGCAAAGGCTGTAATACTTATGTACATATTTATATTTAAATTATTATTTTAGCAAATCTATGAAAAATATGAAACCAACCTTGGTCACTTTGGGGTATTGTGTGTAGAATTTGGAGGAAAAAGGAATAAGGCTGTAACATAACAAAATGTAGCAAAAGGGAAGCGCTGTGAATGCTTTCTGGATGCACAGTATGGTCTGAGCCGCCTGAGGGATTCGTTAGAGCGCAACAAGGCCAGCAAATCCCTGCTGACGATACCTCCCTGCTCCCTGGGCGATGTGGGCCAATTTGAATTGCCCATGGGGCACCGAGAGGGTGGGGGTCAGCTTGGTGATACGTATTTTGGATGTCTGTGCCACCTGGGAGGCCCCACATGTCAGTGCTAACACCACTTCCTATTATGACAGACGGGCGTCCAGTAGAGGCTGACCCTCACCACATCATCATCGAGGACCCTGACGGTTCCTGCACCCTGATCCTGGACAACATGACCGCCAATGACTCTGGACAGTACATGTGCTTCGCCACCAGCACGGCAGGCAACGCAAGCACTCTGGGGAAGATCACTGTCCAAGGTGCCTCAGTAACACTAGGGGCATACTTAACCGCGGCTTCAACGTGGGAATCCAATTTAGTGCACCAGGACTTACTAATGAGAAAAAGACTTCAGAAGTGTATGATAATGGATATTTACAGTTAAACATTTGGAATTTGATTTAGAGAAAAAAGGTATTGTCCCTGGTTCAAAAGCATGATTCTTAAGAGAGCACTCCATTGACATGTTTCTGTTTTGTAGTGCCTCCTCGTTTTGTGAACAAGATAAGGAATGCGGTGTTGGTCGCTGGTGAAGATGCCCAGTTCTCCTGCACCATCCAAAGCGCACCCAGTCCCAAGATCAGGTCAGCCCACCACAACACATCCTCCCTTAGGCTCCTCAAACACACACCTTTTCCTGACAAATTATTATTGATTTCTTGCTACTGTGGAAATTATGTTGCACATTTTTAGTAGTTAATACTTAGTGTCTTTGAGGACTCTGTTTCATGGAAGACTCTGTTTTCCCTGCCAGGTGGTTCAAGGAAGGCAGGCTTCTGACTGACCAGGAGAAGTATCAGACCTACAGTGAGACTCGCAGTGGAGTCCTGGTGCTGGTCATTAAAGGTCCGACGGAGAGAGACCTGGGACACTACGAGTGTGAGGTAGGCCAATAATTCACTGCCCCCATACACATTTTATTTGAGATGTTATTGTTGTTGCAGTTGAGGAAAAAAAGAAAATCTCAACAATCTTCAAGTGGTGTGAAATATATAATTAACAAATTAATATAAATGCCTCAATGTCAACAAAAACCTATTAGAAAAACCTAATAGTGCTGGAGATTACATTGGCGAGTTGTGTCTTGGGTAAATCTATAAATTCTTGACACACCTGGGTTGTGAAATATTTTTCGGGAATCATGGCTGGACAGAAATTTTCAAGTCTTGCTATACATTTTAAAACAGATCAAAGAACTTATCAAACTCAAATTTTGCTAATGTTCTTGTGCTCATATGTACCCAATCTTTTTTATGTGAAAAAGCTCCCCAGTCATTATCCATTGTTGAGATTGCATGATATGGCACATACCAATAAGGCCTAAAATATGGCTTTGTTTATATTTTGGTTATAGAATAAAGATTATCAGTACCGGCAACATATAACAAGATTTCCTCTCTCCAAAGCAAACATGAAGTTCAGCGACGTTAATTTATTTTCCTTCCTGGCCCTCCTAGTTGTCCAATCGACTGGGCAGTGCTACATGTGCAGCTGATCTGTGCCCACTTTCTGCTGTGACGAGAAGAGGAGGGCAGGCGATCACCATTGAAGGTAGAAACACCCCCCTTCATACACATGCCACTAAGCATTATAACAGTTGCATCATTTACTTCTTATAACAGCTTTTTTTTTATTTCCATAAGCCACAACAATTCAGTACAATTGATGAGCCACCAACAATTAAGATTAAATTGACCAATATTTTCCTTTTTCTAACTATAAACTCCATCCTGCTTTCTTGGTAGTCACAGAGCAGGAAACTAAAATACCAAAGAAAACTATCATCATGTAAGTATGACTGGGTTATGATGCAGACTAGAAGATGCATGTAAACGTGTGTGTCCCCTTTTAGCTATGCATGGATCCGCAGTATTTCAAACCTGAGTGTGAGGTGCTCAGCCCAAATATAACTTTATTAATTAGGACCCAACACGTGTAATGGATGAAAAGTCACTGTTAATCTTTATTTCCATCTGAAAATCTCCCTCAACCCATGTACCATCACAATGCCTGTCATGACATGTTTGTATGAGCAGACTACAGGTATGCAGTCCACTTAGTTTTGAATGTGTGCACACGTTAGTTAACAGCTTGCTCATGTCAGAGCTGTGTGAGAACGGCATGCCGACCAGCTGGTCAACCCCTTTTCGTCTCTGCCTTGGGTCTCTCCTTCTCTCTCTCCCTTTATCCTCTCCTACTTTGGGGTCTGTTACTTTGTGCCGGTCCCCTTCCAGAGAAGAGACGATAACCACAGTCGTGAAGAACACTCGCATGAAGCGACACGGCATGTCTCCATCTGGGTTCAATCGCTCGGAAACATCCACCCCAGATCTCCCCACCACCCCCAGCGGCATGGCCAGGCAGAGGAGGCAGGCTTCCAGCAGGAAGACTACCATCCCCACCCTGTACGTCACGGAGCCCCAGGGGGCCACCGGGGCCCGGGCCACGGACAACAAGTGGGTGGAGGTAGAGGAAACCATCGAGTACAAGGTCAACAAGTCACCCAGGCCCCCCAGGAGGAGAGGGGTTTCCCCAGCCGGAGTGGACAGGGTGAACGCCCCCTCCTCCACCAGGCCACGGAGAGCCCCCAACCCCAATGCAAACAACTCCAACAACAAGCTGGTTGAGCTGCAGGGGACCCAGTCCTGGGACGAGACTGGATCTGGGGTGGCCTCTGGGCTCAGTGTGGAGAACCGCTCCACTGTTCTAGTCCCTAATGAATGTGAAGACGATGACGCCTGGCTGGAGGAACAACAAGAGGCCATCGTTGAAGAACCTGTTGATGAAGACCACAACACAGAAACATCGAAGAAGCTGGAGTCCAAGATCCTGACCCAAGGCGGTCGTGTTCTCACCCTGGAAGACCTGGAGGACTATGTTCCCAGGGAGGGGGAGACCTTTGGCTCCTCCAACACCTCCTTGTCTCCTGACGAGAGGCCCTGCGAGATCTCAGTGCTCCAGAGGGAGATTGGGGGCTCTGCTGTTGGCCAGCCGGTGCTGCTCAACTTGGGGAGGCCGGTGGTTGTGCCCCGCGAGAGGGCCAGAGCTGGCTTCTTCAGCCGCGTCAGAGAGCACCTCTCAGGCAGCATGTTCTCGCCAGCCACCTTCCACACCCCTGGCAAAGCCCAGTCCAGGAGGGAGATTCCCATCCAGGTCAGTCACGCCGAGCTAGAGGTTAAGCCGTCATACTGCTCCGAGGTGCAGAGAGACAGTGGTGGACAGCAAAAATACAAAACCAAGGTTTTCACTTCAGTGGGCAAGCCAGTCAATCTTCAGATTAGCAACACCAACCAATATGAAAACCAATAGTGTGTGTGAATATATGCAGCTGGCTTTCAACCAAGCAGATTGTTATTTAATTAAACGTACAGCGTTGTTTTAGTCTTAAATGTGAACATGTCTACATGTTGTGTTAAAAATCATATTCTAACTTTGCATTTTACTGCAAATGGCAGATCATTCCATTTTGAAGCCACCCTTCTGAAAGTAAAATGCAGACATAGCTAGTCAGTCTTTTTAGAAACAAGACATCAACAGAGGGTTGAATATGATGTTTAAGCTAAATGATTTTCAACCATCATTGCATACTATCCAGGCTTTGTTGTTACATTGCTTGCCACGTGTTTGAAATATACAGAAAAACACAAGTTTGGCAAAATCATCTGACAAAAATAAATCCATCTGATTTTCCCAGGGATGACCGATGTTCTGCATGTTATGATCTAGACTTCTGTTCCAGGAAGAACACCAGTCACCATGTCTTTGTTTTCCACAGCTAAAATGCACATGGGATTGCTACCATGACTTGTAACATATCAGTTGGTTCACAGACATGGGTTTTAACAGTGATGACAAAAAAAAAAAAAAGAAAAGATGACATTGTCCAAAAAGGACATCAGATTTTAAATGTTATGAAGAAGTTGTATTTCTGGAATATTATTAAAATTTACTGAATGGTATTAAACAGACACTTTCATCCCAAGCGACTTGCTATCATGTGTAGAAAAAAATACAATTGACAACATTGATAGAAGGATGGAAAAACATAGAAAAGATCTATGATTATCAGTGGTTTGATTGTGTGAAACATTGAGTCTCCACATTAGACGCTGTCTGCTTGAGAATATAAGAACCAGATTAGTATAAGAAGTTATTTACATTGATCAATCAGTTGTACTTCAGATCGTGTTGTCCACTCAAACTATGCAGAGATGTTTTGTGAGATGTGGATTGTTTTAAACAACATTTCTAGATGAGCAGAGATTTAACATTAATTCTACATCACTTGTAGCACGGATGTTGTGAGGATCTAGTTTCATTATAGTGTCATAAAGGTCTCATATTAATGACCTTTGATTATTTCATGTTATGTGCAGTGGATTGCCACAGAGGATTTTAAAGTGTTGCGGATTGCTTTAGGGTAAAATAATAGAAATATTTTTTGAAAAGTTAGTCAATTAATATTTATCAATTAAGATATTTTAACCTATATTGTTTATTTAAAAGCACAGTTATATGGTTTTGAGTGGGTTATTTCTCATACTGGTTTTATGAACTTTGTTGCATTCATAATTTGCTTAAAATATAAAAATTACTACTTCCCAAATGAATGTGATTTTTGGGCAGTTTATTTGAACTTGTCATTCAATTATATTTGTTTGGTTAGATTCTCATAATAGGTTTGGCTGTCTGCTAATGTTTAGTTGAAGGACATTTTTTGAGTACTTCAAGTGTTGAATATACCAAAATAAAATAATTCTAATTGATGAACATGATAGTCCTGTTTTATTGACTTCCATTACATGTGATGTTTGTTGTTATTACAACCACATATGTACATGTGTATCCTCTTTTCTTTGGTAATCATTTAGTCTCTCAACTATAAAAGTGGATGTCTACAAAATATAACACCTGTAGCTAGCTATAGCAGCCTGCTACATATCTCTGGCCAGGTACTGGTCTAATAATGGGTTCCCATAATGTTCTGCAAATCATTAACCATTTTCATTAAAAAAGGATCACTACATTAATAAAATGATATTGAGGAAATTAATTTTATTTATTTAACTACACTTGTAAAATACATACATTGTTATTTGGCATACATATGTAAAAGAAAGACTTATTGAAAAGATGGCTAATACCATAGTCAAAGCTAACATCTAATACTAGATCAAAGAAAAGACATGGAAATTAGAGGCCATACAATATTAAATTGTTGAAAGCGTTTCAATCCAGGATACCAAACTATAATAAGTATGATCAATCATTGTTAACTTCTCCATTTACAGAATCAATTGAAACAACTAAACTGTAAAGATACAAGACCCTTGTTGGTACAACACCTCCTCTGAGGAAATCTGGCAACTGAAGTTACATAGATACACTCCTGCTGACAAAAAAAGATACAGCATATTTTCTCAGAGACCTGTCCTAATTTCTTTGCTTGTATTATTTATTGCTTTTATTTGTTTTCCTCCAGCAATTGCTTTAATATTTCTTTCTGGAACTACAACACACATTATGTGGTCATGTTTTGAGGGTAGGGGTTTGTGTAGGAGCATATGTATTTTGTGTGTTTTTCACGGTTCAAGTCTTAATTCAAAGAAATGCAAGCAGTTGTGTTGGTCACATCCTAAATGAAAGCATTTAACACCCCAAAATCTGTTAGGACAGAAGTGTTGTGGTATTTAGTGTTGCCAGTTTAGTAAAGCAAATGCTCAGTGTGCTTATTGTAAGCTTTTCTATATTCCGTGCAGACTGACAACATTTGCCCCATTTCTTTTACATTCCATTTTTCTTATCATTTAATAATTTACAATACAACTCAACAAAAACCAAACAATAAATAGAAATGAGGTGTTTGACTGTAATTCCATAACATGGTCTCAGGAGGTAAAGCATTGTCAATCCTAATGTCATCCTAAATGACATTGTCTTAATATGGTGATTCTATCGAAAACAAAAATGGCTCCCTAAAATCCTACAGAGAAAGATCAAACAGAACTTTACACACACAATCTTTATTGACTAGACTCCTTAGCAGTATACAGCAGTGAGGCTACAATACGTTCCTGAGATCAGCTGTAATTGGGTTGGATGTTGCTTCCCTGTATGACTACAAAGGACCATAGATAGACTGTGCTTATAAGTGCCCAAGCCCCTGGGATTGTGATCGGCTGTGGCTGGTAGCTGCCTTGTGTTGAGTCAAAAATAACAAAATACATTTCTGAAAATGGTACGGTGTCTTAGCTAATTGGACTACCAATACATTTTTGGCCAGCCATGACTGGTTTTAGGAGTTCTGCTAGACAGCAATAGGAACAGCTATGTTCTGAAGCTGTGCCGACAGGGCTAGTCTTTGTAGCAAGACATAACATTTGCAATCATACATAACACTTATACTGAGCAAATGGTTCATCCACCAGTTGCTATGAGTAATTCTTACCTTCCATTGATGGTCAGAGTTAATATAGTTAGGATGCATTTGGCTAGAACTGGTACATGGAAGAAATGCACAATGGCAGAAACAGAAAAATGTACAATTACCCTTCATGCTCTCTAGTAAAAAACAAACAAAAAAACAAGCAACAAATTAGGAATCCTCTCACTCACAGGTTAAGCACTAATGGAGTATTTTTACCTAGTGGATAAAGAGATTTTTTTAACAATAGCCAAGCTAACAGCAATAAAATACTACACTTATACCTTCCTTCACAGTACTTTGTCACCTTAAAAACCCCTCTCTCTCTTTCCATTTGTAAAAACATAATTATTTTTCAAAAGGCTGGAGTTCACTAACTGAAAGAATGTTCATGATTGGAATACCGGGACTGATATTCTGCAAGGAGTGGCGAGTATAGACATCAGGCTTCTCATCATCTAAGATGATAAGTTGATTTTCTGGACTTTTTCGATTTCCTGAAGAAAATAAAAAGTAGGTGTGACTATGAACACAACATTTTTGTTTAAGTACATGACGGATAAAAAACAACTGACGGAAACAACTCAACTCAGCAGAAAGCTTTATACTTTTCAACACAACAAAATGAGAAAATGCAGTAGATATGCACAAATATTAAAATTGTATATAGTAGTCAACTGCATTTCTAAATACAACGAGAAATACGTAAAAATAATAGTGACTGCTGAATTAAGTACAGTGCATCCGGAAAGTATTCACCTTTCACAGCGCTTCACCTTTTCCACATTTTGTTTTGTTACAGCCCTATTCCTTTTTCCTCAAAATTCTACACATAATACCCCATAATGACAAAGTGAAAAAAGTTAGTTTAATATTTTCAATAGATTTACAAAAATGAAGAACAAAAATATATACATGTACATAAGTATTCACCGTCTTTGCTCTGGAATTTGTTGGTGCACCTTTGGCAGCAATTACAACAATGAAGTATTTTTGAGTATGATGCTACAAGCTTGGCACATCTATTTTTGGGCAGTTTCTCCCATTTTTCTTTGCAGGACCTCTCAAGCTCTATCAGGTTGGATGGGCAGTGTTGGTGTACAGCCATTTTCAGATCTCTCCAGACATGCAGAATTGGGTTCAATTCTGGGCTCTGGCTAGGCCACTCAAGGACATTCACAGAGTTGTCCCGAAGCCATTCCTTTGTTATCTTGGCTGTGTGCTTAGGGTTGTTGTCCTGTTGGAAAATGAACCTTCGCCCCAGTCTGATGTCCACAGCACTCTGGAGCAGGTTTCCATCAAGGATGTCTCTGTACATTGCTGCATTTATCTTTCCCTCGATCCTGACTAGTCTCCCTCGGTTCCTACCGCTGAAAAACATCCCTGTAGCATGATGCTGCCACCACCATGCTTCACTGTAGGGAAGGTATTAGCCAGGTGATGAGCAGTGCCTGGTTTCCTCCAGACACGACACTTGGCATTCAGGCCAAAGAGTTCAGTCTTTGTGTCATTCTCATGGTCAGATTTTTTTGTTTTTTATTTTTTGAAAAGAAATAATTTAATCAATTTTGAAATAAGGCTGTAACATACAAAATGTGGAAAAGCTGAAGCGCTGTGAATACTTTCTGGGATGTCAATTTATATTATTTCCTCTGATACTTGGATTTTTCCTGATCCCTTTAGTGAAGAATATTAGTAAATGTAAGAAAGATAAAAAAATGTAAACACTAGTCCATTGTGCTTTTTACCAAACTGGTTGAAGATCAGACTCAGACCTGATCTGGCAGCTTGTGCCAAAATAACCTCCTTGCTTTCTCAGAGGTGTTGTACCAAGAAAAGGAAGTATAGGCTCTATGCAGGTAGTTATTATAAACAGGTTAACTGATGCACATTCCATTCCATCATACACAGTTTTTTATGTTGAAACAACAATTGGGTGTTAGTTAGCCCAGTGTTAGCAATAGTTAGCCCGATTTGTATCATTTGGCCACAAACCAGAACTTTGGAATATAGAATAAACAAGCGAATCGTAAAAAAAATGTGTTTGCCCTTTGATGGGTTCCGCCCAAATTGCTAAAGGTAGCTGTTGATTATGATACATTTAAGGCTGTTACGAAACTCTGAGGGTGTCTCAAGGAGTTTCTAGAAGCCAAAAAACGAATTCCTATTTCAACATCATATGATTACCAGTGTAAGAATGTGAAACAGGAAAAACCGCACCAAATCAGAATGACATCATTATTACAAACCTCACCTTAATAAGGGCATCTTTCAAACTTGCATACGCATTGTCAAGATCATCGTTGACAATGACTATGTCAAATATGCCAGGCTCCTTGCCTAAAAAGATGGGGAAAAACATTTAAGACAAAATCCTTTTACAATTTAGCATTATTTCTTTTATAACTACGCAACTCTGGTTAAGCCCAAAGTCGCTTCAGGAAAACACTGACTTCTCTCCATGTCCACCCCAGCAGCTTCTAAACGTTTCTGCAGACTCTCCTCTGACTCAGTTTTTCTGTCCCTTAATCGTTTCTCCTACAATAATAGATGACAAGAGGGATATTAAATAAATAATGTTGGTCTGGCTTGGACTGCAATGAATGGCAGATAAGTTAGAACACATGTCTAACCAAATACATGTTTACAACAACATATAAGTTAGACATAACAATATAGGATATGGTGACGGAAACCATTTTAAAGTATTGCCTGTCACTTACCAGAATGGTCATGGACGGAGGCTGGATGGAGACATAGATGGGGTCGAGGTCTGTTCTCTTAACCGCTCTCACTCCCTGCATGTCGATGTCCAGGACACAGATCAGGTTTTGGTCTTTGACAGCCTGCACAGAGGCCTTGCTAGTCCCATACATATTCCCAGAAAACACAGCACTTTCAATGAACTCCCCTCTGTCGATGCTGGACTGCATAACCTCTCGTGTGACATAGTGGTAATCTGAAACAACAACAAAAATGACTTGCGATGCCAAAGTTTTTCCAACAAATGTCTTCAAATGTAAAGTAAATGTCAAATACAGCTCTGGAAAAGCTGCACCTATTTTCTTTCTTTTCCCAAAAAGGAGTGTTATTTTAGTGAGGAACAAAATGGTCCAGTTTTGAGTGGTCTCTTCAATTAAACCCTTCTCTACCTCACTCAACTTTTTTCTCTCCATTTTTCAAACTGTTCCTAATTCCTGTCATATTTTTAAATCTCCTGTAACACACATTTCAATTAAGTCCAATCCATACACACAACAGAAAGTGGTATAGCAGGATTAAGAGAAAAACAGTCTTTCAAAATAAACCTACACACCTTTGCCATTCTCTTCACCAGGACGAGGGTTCCTTGTTGTATCTAAATGCAGACAATTAGAAAGGTTAGTATTATTTACATAACTGGCACCTCTCTGACATTTTTCATGGTTAACAGGGGACTCGTGCAAAGCACACTTACGTGAGACGCTGAAGCCAAAGATTCCCTTGTACTCCTCTAGAAGCTTCTTGAGCAGAGTGCTTTTCCCAGCCCCTGATGGGCCACTTAGTACAACTGGCCTGGGTCCTGCCATAGCTGGTGGGTGAAATAAAACAGATTTAAAAGTAAGATAATGTTGTATATTTTTTTTAGGTAGTCACTGTGTTTTGCATTTTTAAGGCAGAACCTTTTGCCTCAGATTTTTATTCATGTTCAGGAGGTAAACCTAGAAAGAACACCCACAACGCCCTAGCAAACAGCCAATTAACTATCAATATGCTTATAACTGCCCCTGGTGGACGGTTTATTAAGGAACAATGTTACTGGAATATGTTGAAAATGAAAGTAAAAGCACTGTATATATGTTCATGAATGTAATCGCGTTTTCACAAATAATTTAGTATTCACAGAATGCCTGCGGTGCTGGGTTGATTAAATGTTAGTAAGATAGATCATATACAAACTAAAGCTGCTGTTCCTCCTTACCTTCCTTACCACTGTCCGTAGATGAGTGACTGAAAGAGCTGGGTTAGCAGCAGGAAGTGGGAGCACAGGATTGGCAAGTGAATGAGCAGCACTATTATGTGCTGGGGCCGGGTGTGTCAGTCCTACATTCTCACTACATTCTCTGCGACATATCAAAAAGGAACTAAAGCAAGTAGACCTTATGGTGAGACTACTAATCAGGAACCAATTAGACAGGTAAATCAAGGCTGTATACAAAAAGTGTACGGCTAATATTTAAACTAATACATTCTAAAACAACTGCCTACATCCACACCATACCTACATTGGCCTAGCCTATAAGATTCCACAACCACTTTAAGGCGCCACTTTAAAGGAGAAACTAAGAAAAGTAGTCTGTGTTACGTAAAACAAGGTGCATGTGAGCACACTGCAAGTACGGGAGGAAGCTAATTAAATGGACACTGCTCTTAGGCTTCCCACTGCCACACAGCACGTGATCCATCTCTGTTAGACAGTGACCCACCTTTCATCATGTGATATCTGTTGACTCGTAATTGAATTAGGCCATTACTGATTAGTGGTTATTGCAGTCAACTGTAGCCAGCAATATGAAGGCAACCTGGGAGTGTTTTTACTTTACTATTTAAGAAAGTTGGATTGGTTAGTATGTTTCAGGTAACAAACAACCTAGCAGCAAGACTGTTCCAAAGGGGGAATCACAGGCCCAATGTTGTGCTTGGCAGAGAAGCTGCAAGAGATTTAATGTGCCGACACTCCCTAAAACTGTCACAATGCTATGAGTATATGCCAGTGGCATGTCCTATGTATGTCCCAAGATGCAGTACGAGTGCTCGGAACAAAACAGCCAGAACCTACTGGACGAGCCAATTTTACCAAACACACTATTTAAGGTACTGTCCGCATAGTCTGTCTTCCAGCTATAATCCTCAATACAACCCACTGATTGGTTTATAACAACCAATCTAAAGGATGCAGCTGCTAATTGACTCTTACACAGACTCCTGGAAGTACTATCCTGGTTATTTTCTAAGCTGATCAAGCACATCTGATTGTAATAATGCAGTTCAAAACTGAATGATGCTGGATATACATGGGGTTGAAGTGAAAACAGAACTTGGACAGTGAGTTCTACTACTCATAGACCAGGGGTCACCAACGAGTTTCCTAGTAGTACTCACTGTCCAAGTTCTGTTAAAATAAAGGAATGCATTTTACATTAAACAATTCTCAAACAAACTAAATGCTTATTCCCTTTTTATATTCAAGTTGATAAGCTAGTGAGTCATAAAAGAAATGGCTTTGTTACATTAGGCACCAACACTAATGATCATCATCCTTCTAATTATTAGTATTACTACAGCATGCATCTAGCTGGTTGAACTTCTTATAACAGTGTGGGTTAAGGGTGAATTTAGGTTAACAACATAACGTTAAACAAGCTATTTAAACTTCAATAAAATATGCCCGAACACAGATTGGTCAAAGTTAATGGCCTGTGCAAGAAATTCAAAACGAACCTCAAACTGGCTAGCGTAAGTGATGATACATTTCGAATACAAGTGGTCAGATAATATAATATGATCACTTTACCTGAGACTAGCCTGGAGAAACACCTCATAAACATCTGCAATGAATCTCAATAACGCCTGCAGCCCGTCTTCTCACTCTGATCTCTACCTCCGGTATGAGTGCCATGCTAATAATGCCATTACAGAAATTGTTGTGAGCTCCTTGTCGTCGTCATCATCATCATCACCATGAGCCAAATAAAAAAAATAGTAAAGATCGCCTTCCCCAGCTCAGAAGCTGCGTGCTTCAACCAATGGCTGCTAGCCACGTCATCACTCGTGTCATCGATTGACATATTGTTACAACATATGATGTGGTTAGCTTATAGTTAATACACCTATCCAAGCTTTGTAAGATTTGTCAAAAGTCAACAACAATTGACCGCAGGAACATAAACGTCCATGGATAGTTTAGCAGCACACTAATATCCATTGTTAGCTTGTTGCAACCAAATGAGTTCGTAAAGCAGACAACGTTACGACTGTATGACGGTTGATTGTTCGACTAGGGCATGTTCCATTGTAGACTTGGCAATACAACTTGCGCCTAAAGAACGCGCCAACTTGTTGTTCCTTAAAGGCGCCAGAATCAACAGCAGCAACTCGTTGAATCCGTGTTTTGAAATATTAGCTATTCCTAACGTTTTGTTTTAAACACGAAAGCTGTACTTTCCTTAATTGTTTTGTTACCAAGGCGAGACGGGTGCTGTGGGTGTGAAAAGTGAACGGGGCATAGTGTCCACGTGTAAACAACGCGTTCTTTTTCGCTTGCTAACTATCGAATTTTTACTATGTTTGGTGCCTCGAGATCTGGGGGTGTAAGGGGAGGGCAAGACCAGTTCAACTGGGACGATGTGAAAGGCGATAAGCACAGAGAAAACTACCTCGGTAAGTGTAATACAATGGGCTTCAAACCACACCGAGAAAGACTTCTAACCTGTGGTGCTACCGTAGCTAACACCGGCTAGCTAACGTTTGTTGTAACGTTATTGTAGGGCGGTTGTATCAGTGTATACATCCGTCTAATTGTATATATTTTAAAAAAATTCGAGAGAACTACAATAACGAACACGTTAGGAATACGTTTAGGTAGGTAACTACATATCAAATTATGAAAATCTACAAAAATGTGGCAGCTGGGTCGTCCTGCGACTTACATTTGGACTTTAACTGTTTACTAGTACATGAATGCGTGATGGCCACACTATCAGACAGAACTGTAAACTAGTCCAAAGTAAATATACCCGTAATATATCAATGTTGATATAAAACTATTAGAAAAAGTAATATCTAAGTTAATCAAATGCCTCAATTTCTTACCTTTTTCCTCATTACATTGCTTTAGCTCAGCTACGCAGACTGTCTTCCGGAAACGTATTTTGGCTAGCTAACGTCGGTAACAGTGTAGGAATTGAGAATTTCAGTTAACGGCGAGCAAATCTCTGACACGTCGTATGTTTTTTGGCAGGGAGGACGGCCACGCAATGTAGCTAATAATGCCAGTTATGCTATTACGTAGTGCGTAGTTTTATTAAGAGATATCAATATAGCAGCTTTATAGATATAAATAAGACTTTCATTTAATATTTAAATGTATTCTAATGAATACAGTGGTCACGAATCACAATAACTTTCTCACAAACACGTTACACTTCAAGCCAAGCTAGGAGAGAGACAGACCAGCATATTGTCAACTTTTCAGCTTGGGGATTTGATCAAGTAACCTTTTGGTTAATGCTCTGATCTCTATGCTATTTGCTGCCCCATATCACAATGAAGAAGAAAAGTTATGATCACCCCAAGAGACCAGTCAAGCTGCTCTCCGACCTCAAAAGCATATTATTTTACTGCACTCAATTGGGATCCTCATATTGT
Organism: Novumbra hubbsi; assembly: GCA_016801125.1. NCBI lineage: Eukaryota > Metazoa > Chordata > Actinopteri > Esociformes > Umbridae > Novumbra > Novumbra hubbsi. The sequence goes on from JACXGK010000055.1 coordinate 43,390, forward strand.
AAGAACCTGTATAGTTCAGAATCGGCTTTATTGCCAAGTACATTTACAAGGAATTGTATTTGGTGCAATGGTGCATCACAGAAAAACACAGTAAGTAGTATGAAGTAAAAAAACGAAAAAAATAGAAATTACAGTCAATATAAAATGTGCATTTTATATTTACTTATATGGAAAAGTGCAGGAAGGAAGTCCAGAGAAGTACATTAATGTTACATCCTTTTTTATGTTTAATTCAAAGGAAACTCACTTATGGCACCAGTGGGAAGGTGGCAGAAAGGCAAAGATCTCACATGGTATGCCAAAGACAAGAAAGGCATCGTAAAACCTATGTCCAGAGAAGAGGAGCTGGCGGCTGTGAAGGCCGCAGAGCAAGAGGCACTGATGGCTGCCCTGTGAGTTGAACATCACACAGAAACAACAACCTCAGAAATGTTACAAGTTTGAAAGTCAAATTAATATTTTTTCTTCTTTTCAGAGGCCACAAGAATATTAAGAGACAACCGACTGGCCTGACCAAAGAGGTGCTTCTTTGTCTAAATTATTTCCTAAAAACATTTGTCACGTAAATACACAAGTGGCAAACTTAGTTCACCTAGTCACCGTTGGTGTCACAAGTGTAGCTTGTATTGACTAGGATTGAGTCACGGATTGGTTTCCACAGTCCTTGTTACGTGTTGCTTTAGTGAATGTTTGTTACTCCCAAATGTTTTATCACATTTGTTGTGTTCTGAGAGTGGGGTGTCCCTTAAACAACTGTCATTTCCCTGAAAGCAAGGAACATACATCATACACTATATGAATTAGTACAGGATTGTTGCTCCTGAAGTAAATGCCACGGTGCCCAACAGGACCTTGCGGATGTGTGCAGGAGGGAGGATGCAGAGGCAGAGGACAGAGATGTGGACAGAGTCTCAGGCCTTGGAAGCTCCGGGTATGGATCTAATTACTATGTTGACCATTGTTACGTGGAAGTATACATTTACTGACACTCTTTTTACCTGGTAACTAACATGGTGCTCTCTATTAAACAAGTGCGGTTTCTGATGATAATATGATGGTTTTGGTGCCTATGTGCGATGATAAATGATAGTCCCCAACAAAGACGTTTTTATTTTTTATTCTGTTGATAAATAGGGACTTCATATGCCACAGCCCATTGCACTCCAATACACACATTGAGACATTGTCTCTAGACCTCAGTAGCCATGGAAGGTATCTGTCAGGAAACTGTACTATATAATATAGGGACAGTATCCATCAGGAAAGTGTACTACATAACCCTGGGAAGGTGTCTGTCAATAGTCTACTACATTACCTTGGAAAGGTACAGTCATGTGAATAAAATTAGGACACCCCATGAAATATTTTGTCCTTTTTCAAAATATATGGACATATCAATAATTGATCTTTTTTTAAACAATAGCTATAGTTAAATGTGATGTAATTGAACCAAAAACAATGGCATTTTAACCATGATATAATTTATTTAACAAACGATTTACAAAGATGCCATTTCCTACTGAGGAAACAGTTGGGATGCCCTTCTGGAATGTCCAAGTCAAAGCCCTGATCGTAATCCTATTGAGATGATGTGGAGATCTAAAATGGGCTGTGCATGCTAGAAACGCCTCAAACCACACACAGCTGAAACAGTTCTGCATGGAGGAGTGGGAAAGACTTTCTCATGGGGTGGGGTGTTCTCATGGGCATGGGGTGTTCTCAGTACGAAATTTTTCTTTTGTTAAACAGATGATATTATGGTTTAAATGCCATTGTTTTGGTTTCTTTTACATCAACTTTATCTATAGATATTGTTTGAAAGAAAACGGTTAAAGTTAATGTTTCAAATATTGTTTTTTGACAAGTCCTTGTCCGAGATATTTCCGATTAAAAATTTTTTTTTGCCTGTCTGTCTATCAGTTTACAGTTGTATTATTCTAATATTTGTTTAAGACAAGTATAATACACCCTAAACCACCCTGGACTAGCTAATTCTATTCTGTATTAGTTCATTAAGGGAAGATGGAGAGGATATTGTGATATAGTTAAAACATTAAAGGCAAGATTCCACACAGTGCCCCTCTAATTAATGTATTGTTGCTTTTTTTTCTACTATATTTCATAAGTAACTATAAAAATATGCCGTGATGCGCCTTTTTTAAAACCAGTGTGTTATGCAACCCACCAGGTAGGCTGCACTAATTAGTAGGAGATTATTGTCCATCTCGTGAGTCCCGGTTGACACTGGGCATTTCTTTACATACCAAGGATATGCTCGTTATTGGGGTTTTGAAATCACTGCACTTGACTTTGTGCATTTTGTTTCAGAATGAGGTTAAACAACAAGAAATCCACAATTTTGGAAGCATTATGGCTGTTAGGAGCAGATGACTGCAAGCCTTAATGTTGGGTCTGACTACAAATAAATTGGAAATGTGGCTGGCAACAGAAAGAGTTGCTGGTATCCAATTCTAGTTGCCATTGTGCCCTTAAGCAAGGTTACTCCCACAACGACTTTTTTACTTGTGTGTGTTTCTTAGAGGGATTGGAATCATGCAAAGATGGCATTTCAGTTGTTTGTGTATGTTTGTCAAGGTAACCATAATATTTGGTGTTTTTTGTTCATCCTATCACTTAGTCACATCCTATAGCAGCATACATTAAATAGCAAAAGTGTGCATGCCCTAATGGATTGGAGTGATTAATAACTATGACTGTTTTCTGTCACTAGTGCAACATCACGGAAAATGGTGTTCTCCCAGCAAGAGAAGGAAGCTGCCAAAATAGGCTTGTCTGTCTTCACAGTAAGTTCATTTTCAAGCTTTCTGTAAACTTCCAAATTGTAAAAATATTTCTCTAACATGATTGCTGCTGTTTTGGAATTGATACTGTAATATAGATGTGACGTGACCATTGTTTTCACAGCACTATAAAACAGAAGGGAAGTCTGGATGCCTGGAAAACTCTGCTAGAAAGACATCTGACGTCACAGAGACACAGGAGGTGGAACAAAGGTAGTGTCTTATTGATCACATTGCGGACCATCAATGCTCTCGAGTTAAATTCTTCAGATTACTTTCTTGCTTTTTTGTAACTCAAAATACAGTTGTATACTTTTATGTCATAGACACGACGCCAGCAAAAAGAAAAAGCAAAAGAAGAGAAAAAAAGAGAAAAAGGAAAAGAAAAAAAGGCAGAGAAGAGACGCGTCCTCCTCCGACGCAGAAGATGAATGTAAAAGGTTAAAGAGCTGCAGTCTTTATATTACCCTTATGCCTTTATAGATGAGAACACATGTTTTAAGACCCAGAGCCATGTCCTTGTAAAGTTTCACATTCTCGCTTTGGCACTAGAGGGCGCAAAATCACTGCTGTGAAGACGGTCCTGGTTTTGTGTGGATTTTCCGATGCTTTTGAACCAAGTGTGTCAATCACACAGTTGTACAGCAATATCATTCCTATGTAAGTCCCATTATGAAACCGGGCAAGACCAACGAGGCTGTCTCTATTTAGAAGATTATTTTCTTCTAGAACTAATTGTGTAATCCTGCAATCTGTCAGGCTATGAAAAACCCTAATTTTAAAGTAAAGGGTTATCTATTTCTAGGGACAATCATTTGCATGCTGGTAAAAGTGTCAACCTACCTTATTGCTATGAGGGAATGAAGGCGTTGGTCTTCTGGTGTTTAAAATGTGTTGGGTTGAATAATAAATTGAGGATCGATGTGTCATCCAGGCCATGTCATGCATGCGTTATTCTCCTGTGGAGCCCAGATGGTTAGTAACCCTTCTGGATTCTATCAGAACATTCAGTCCGGCTGCTCCACCATTAGCTTCAACTTCACCCCCTTTCTACTAGTCCCAGTCATGGATAGTTTGTGTGTCTTCACTCCTCAGGAGCAGAAAGGACCACCATCATCATAATCCATCATGCCGCAGTCAGACTGGAGCCAAACCCCATGACAGCCATTCAAAAGGTGGGCCAAAGGGCAAGCGCCACCCCCCCTCTTCCCAACGACGCCAGCAGAGGCGTGACACAGACTCCTCCGACAGGGGGTCCCCTGTCCCCCGTCACCGTGCTAGCCACAAGGCAGCCCCTGCTGCTCCAACACAAAGCCACAGGCGGCGCCATGACACCGACTCGGACAACTAATGCCCCCCCAATCGGAGTGACACGGGGGGAGACGGGAGGGCAGCTTTACTGGTCTATCCACTGTCTTCATGTACTTCTGGACCGGACTCAATGGGCTGTGCTTGAGAGCAGTAGGTTCATCAAACCAACAGCTGACATCTTGTTTTAATGGATAGTTTTTTTTGTTGTTGTATCACCACAAAACTATTTTACAATCTGAATCTTACTACCAAAATGTAAGGACACTATTCATAGTGAATCAGAGACTATATAAGTAAGTGGACTTAATACAGAACTTATAGTCGGAGACAATCACACTTGCTCAAACCACCAGCAAAACTAAATGTTTGTCTCAGTCATCAGTTGAAATCCTCACCGTGATTCTTTTGGTCTACAACACCTCTCCATCCCACTGTGCTTCACGTACTACTCAGCAGCTCTGCTCCTTTTTTTTCCTCCTATCAAGTCTGTGCTCCTTTGTTCCTATCCCTCCTTTCTGTTCTAGGTCTGGTTCCATGCCTCCCTGGCTGTGTTGAGATACCATTGGAATGCACTCCAGTGATCATAATGGAGTGTAGTGTTTGCATTTGCCTTGAATTGGCTCTGAAAGGGGAGCATTCTGCTGGCTGGCACCTGGGGGTGCACTAAAAAGAGCAAGGAATTAACAAAGGAGGGTGCAGAAAACCAGTCCCCTCCTTTATATGTCCGAATACCGTTAGGACCGCCACACACAAACCCATCTGATGCACCAGCAGGAGAGGAGGCCAAGACAAAGCACCCTGTAAGAGACCCCTGCCCACCCTCTGCGCCACAACCACAATATTCTGCCATGTTTTATAGGCTTGGCTGCGTTCACCATGGCAGCCTAATCACCCGGAAAGAAAGTTGTCCTAGATTACTCCTCAATTATTGCCACCCATTCATTCCTGGCACCTGATGCAGACCCAATGTTACAGAAGCACACCAGCTTTGGGGGGTTAAATGGCTAATCCAGTCCCGTAGTTGGTTGTGATTTGGGGAAAAAGTATGTGATCCCAAAGTACAGGACCATTTTAGATTGGGGAGAGCTGTCATTTTTTATTTTGATTTTATTGTAACAGGAAGAAATGGACGCTTGATATAACGGGTACTGACAAAATCTGCCTATTCTTTACCCCTCATTTTAAAGGATTCAGGTGAAACATTGTGGTTGGTGGGAATTGACAATATTTTCTGTTTGGAGGTTGCTATATTAGTATTACACATGTTCAGCTTGCCCTTTGGACATGCAGTCTGCTACCTTCAGTTTTGTCAAATTGGCCACTTGATTTTTGAAACCTATGTACTTTTAATGCTGCAGTGCTGTTTGAGTGGTGTGAAATTAGCCAACTTTCAAGACTTGTTTCTACCTGAATTTTAAAGATAACAATACAATATTTGCTTTGTATTAGATGTCATTCACTCAGATACTGTTGTTGACCAATGTGCCAGGGAGAGATATGGTTTGGATATTCAAGCTAATAATTGAGAATCACAAGTTTCTCTAATCGCTTTAATTATAGTGCTTTTCACACAAAAATGAAAGCTGGAATAACATTACATAAAAAATAAAACATGTTTAGACAAAGTTTTACTCAAGAAATAAACATGATTTCAACATAAGCTTCAGGCATTCAGCTTTTTTTTTTTATCAAACAACTTGTTTTAAAAGAACAAAATATTTCCATAGCACTCTGGTGGAACACCCAAAACCTTTTGATAAGCTCTGGTTTGCATGTTTCTTTGACACGAGGACAAAAGTATCCCCTCAGAATATAACCACGGACAACATGAGTTACAAAGGATAAGAAGTACTAGCACTAATTTTAAAATATGGAGCTCATACAGGTTCACATGGCCAATGAGATACATGCCTCCTTCCAAAAAAACATATTTACATCATTCTCAAAGGCATGAAAACAATGTCTTCAGGTTATGATAACGGAGGCTAATGCAGGCCTACAACTGCTTTTGTCCGACCAGTAAATCGTTAAGCATACACCTTGAGTTAGGAGGTTCTTGTGGCTGGGAGTCATTGTGAGGCTGATGTTGAGGCTACCCAGGCATTCCAACCCTTGAGCAGCTGCTGCTGATGATGAACGTGAACGACAGAATGCTTGTGCAGTCTAAAAATGTAAACAATCAATTAGTCCCACTTACAATCACTCTGTGTTCGAGAGATCAGATTCAGCACAGCGTATGGGATTATTACAACAAATGGATAGGCAGAAAGAAATCCTGCTTTTCCTGGCATGTCATACCTGTTGACTTGCTCGGAATCTGTGCATCTCAAACATGCACTTGTTGCTTGTCCAACATCCTGCATTGTTTTTTTTGCTATTAAATGAGGGCTCACTGCGACAAAGGCAGCACACATGATTATCTACTGGAGACAATGTCATCCAAACATACTGCTGACCAGACAGGACCCCTGTCCATCAGATGGGATTCATAGAACACAGTTCATCTGCATGGCAACCACAGCAACATCTCAATGAAAACCAGCACAATCAGACACAACAAATGCTGGTAAGTGTTGACAAGAACTACTGACTTCAAAGACCACAGACTTCTATTTTAGGCTTCATCTCCATAATATTCTCACAGTACAACTAGGTAATGCCAGTGTTTTGCTAAGTTGTATTTTGGGGGAGCAGGATATTGTAGCATTCAGAGGTATTAAACCATATTTGTTGCAAGTAGTGCATCTGTATGAATGCATGAACCCCCCACTTACAGTACAAATTCCCAGCTGACTTACTGAATAATGTAAAGTCATTAAATGTAGGGGTGAAACAGAAACCCATGTTAGCTGGTTGATGTAAAGTTGTTGCCTCCCTTCCTGTTTACTACTCACATGTTTATCTGCCCAAGGGCCAAGAGGAGGAAATAACCACGTTGGATGTGTGTGCAATCAGCTGCCTCATTACCCACCCCCCTCCAAAAAAACAAGACTATTTACATTAAATAAGAAACCAGACAGCTTCCCAAGATTGGGTTATTATCCGGCCCCTTGGCCAGTATGGTGCATTGTTAGAACTAGAGCTGAGAAATTAGGGCGGCTTTCCAGTAGGTGCTTTTTGACATAAGCAGCTCAATTTGCAACATCAGAGTACAAAGCAAAAGGTAGAGAAAAGATAGTGTTCCCCTTTTCACACTACTGAGCCAACTCATGCTGTACTGTGCCATCCTGATAATTCACCTAGCCCAGTTTCTAGAACCGCACAGGAAAGAACAATGTGAAGAAAAAATAAATCACTGTAGGATTTAGGTCAGCACAATAGTGTGAAAAGGGAATATGTCAGTTGAGGAGGACAGTGGGTGAATGAGGCCTATTTCTGGTTTTTGAGCTGATTAGACAACCAATCCAGTCCTTCATAGAGACCATCTCCGCTTGTGGCACAGGTCGCTTGGATGTACCAGTTTCTATGGCGGAGGGAGTGCAGTCCCAACTTGTCTGTGATTTCGGCTGCGTTCATAGCATTTGGGAGGTCCTGAAAATATAAGTTTTTAATTATAAGACAAAGCCAAGCTAGAGAAGAACAGGTCATATTTTGCATGTGTAGTCAGTTCTTTTACATTAAGAAAAGTAAAAGCTAGTAAGCAGTGTTACTAAACTTATTAAAAACATGAAATACACACACTGTGTACCCTTTGGAAGGCCCTAATAGATGTGGACATTTTCATGGTCCCATAATTTAGAAAATATTGAAGAATAACAGAGCAAGACTTTCATGAGATTTCTATAGTAATGCATTCTGTAATGAATAAAAACAACCTTGCTAACCAGAACTATAATAAGCAAATATGCAATTTATCCATCTCATTCCCTAAACTTTAAGAAAAATACATTACATTTGGGAATATTCCCATCCAAATCCAATAAGCTAAGACCCAGGCTTAATGTCTCTGTCATATGTCCATTACTGCACAAGGGAAGCATAGATGAAACTTTAAAAGTTTTCAGCGTGTGAAAATACTACTTGTACACCTGCATAAAACTATCAACATCTGGGCGATCTGAATGTTAAAGTGTAGTTGTATCTACTTGTTTTACTGACTTGCCACTGATATGATCATTACTGTCCTCACTAGTTAAAAGGGTTGACATTCCTAGCCATATGTATGCCATAAAAAATAAAGATTGAATGATTATAACCTAGTATGCAATATACCGAATGGATGATGGCAGCAAATTATGTAACATTATTTGATTTACAACATGAACATATTTAAACCTTTTTTAAAATTGCTCGTTTAATTGATCACCCAGCAATACATTGGGGAATGATATGAATCATAAAAATAATCAAGTTATTCACCCAACAATGCCCTAATCTACACAATGGAATTGAGTCAAAGAATAACAAAAAGTTGATATTTTCCATTTATTATGATAATGTGTTTGTTTCATATCGTTTAAGTACTTAAATTGCGGTCAGTTTCACTTTAAACTGGATTGTACTGAAAGGGATGACTAACTGTAGTGAAGGTTACCAAAACCAGCCCATAATGTCCAACACTTATTAATTATTATTCTGTCAATTATAGAAAAAAACCCAGCAAAAATTACTGAAGATTTTAGTAGCTGCAACATGAGGCATCATTCAAGCAGCAGGGAAAAAAATGTTGACTTACCTGTTTGTTTGCAAATACTAATAACACTGCCTCTCGTAGTTCGTCTTCTGCTAACATTCTCATCAGCTCTTCACGAGCTTCGTTGACACGCTCTCTGTCATTGCTGTCCACAACAAAGATGAGACCTGAAAAACATTTACTTTGAGTCACCGGACTTGCATCTAGCTCCTAAAGGGGAGACATTAATTTCTATCAGAAGAACTTACCCTGTGTGTTCTGGAAGTAGTGACGCCACAATGGTCGAATTTTGTCTTGACCGCCTACATCCCACACTGTAAAGCTTATGTTCTTGTACTCTACTGTTTCAACATTAAAACCTATGCAGAAAAAAGTTGACATTAATACCAGTACAACCTATTTGAGGCAACACTTTTTCTCTAATTAAAACAAACATTCTAGTAGTTCGTTACACCAAATATGATAAATAACAACCTGGGACATAACATTTCACAGTTAGTGGCAAACGTTACAACTTACCTATAGTTGGAATGGTAGTTACAATTTCTCCTAGTTTGAGCTTGTACAGAATAGTTGTTTTGCCAGCGGCATCGAGACCCACCATGAGGATCCTCATCTCTTTCTTTCCAAATGCTTTAAAGAGGCTTGCAAATAAATTCCCCATGGTGAACGATGACAGATTCAACTTTGGCAGGAGGTAAACTGGAAAAGAAAACAATGATATCAGCTACAGTAAATAGTTGTATAACAGTAGTTCAGCACTGCACCTATCTTAGCTAAGCTATAGTCATGGTACAATCTTAGCCACACGGTTAGCTAACCGATCGTTTCAGCCAATTAGTAATTCATTTGTCATGCCTAATTGTAACCTGAGGAACAGTAAACAAGATATCGTTTAACAATACTTTAAACTAACTGGGCGGTTAGAGTAACAGGGGTCAGCCGTCAGGTTTTAAGGTTACTAACGATAACTATCCAATGTAACCGTCAGGTAGCTAGCTACCCAAGTTACCGTTACAAAACTGCACACTAACAATTTCATACTAGTCTTTTTATACCGAATGATAGCAACCTTTCTATATCAAAACTAACATAATTTTGAACATTTAGTTAGCTGTAAAACACAAAACAACTCGATACAATATAGTAGTAGGCTAGGTATCGAATAGCTAGCAATGTTGACGTTGGCTAACTGGCCATGTTTCAGCCAGCGCAGATTTACAGCAGCATATCCAGCAATCAAGTTTTCTTCCACAATATCTTCATAACTAGTTAGCTAGGTAGACCCTGCTTTGTTTCATCCGGTTGTTATAAAGCCATCTATCACCTTAATATTAAATATTTCACTTAACATATACTTCAAAACATAAATCTTATAACTGATACTTTTATCCTTACAGTTGTTTTCAATCCTTTCCTCTTCAAGGCGTTTCCTTCCTCAAGATGGCGGTTATTATTTGGCCACGTCAGAGCCAAGTCAGAGCTTCCTGAATTACTTCCGTGACACAGAGCATTTGGCATAATATCGCGCCCTTTGAGGGCTGGAGGAGAATAGAAGGTTGTCAACTACCATTTCACCAGAGCCTCTAAGGCTCTGCATTTCACTCCCACCGAACTAACGTGGTCACCAGGGTTCTAGGAAGTCACCGGAAAGAAAATGAAAGATGGCTGCCAAGTCTTTACCGTATATGGAGCTGTGTATGTGACGCGCTGTTATTCTACCACAACGTTTTTTAATTACTGATTTGAAAACTCATGATGTGTAATACAAGTAGAGTATACTGCTGAATGCATTTAAGGTGACCAATTCTCATTGATTATCGCCTCTTACATCTGACATTTGTCAACACCTTTGACCCCAAATATTGTTTATTACCACTTTGTAAACGCAAATTGTATTCAATATTTTAATTGTACACTGAAAGCCCTCACCTCATGCTTAATAATTGGAACTGAAAATCTGCTTTAACCAAGATTACAGATTAGGATGAGTGTGTACATAATGTCATTGTCTTCATTGTCTTCAATTACACTAACCCTATTACACAATAATTAGCGTTGCCTAATTACTTCTTACATGTATGACAGATTAGGTCTTGCTGTGATTTTAAATTCTTAGATGTTACCACTTTTCTCAGCAATTTTATTACCCAATGTTGTCAATTACATTTTTGTAAACTAATATGAATTGTAATATTTTCTATATATTGTGCCTAAAGCCCTAGTGGAATGCTTTAAAAAATTGTCTTAATAAGATAAAAAGACCAAAGGAGTTGTAGCAATTATAAAAATGTTACCAGTGTATAGTTAGGTCCAGATAATGTATGCAAACATGTTTAGTGAAGACCGTGTTATTGAATGTAATATCAAATACGTATTTTTCTTCAAAAAATGTAAGCAGATTGGAGGAAATATCAAGACATAATTTTGCTTCGCTATTTGGATTGTCCGTAATACTAAAAAAGGAATTTGAAATGATTAACACCATTGGGAATAGATCATGCAACATTCACAGTTGTAGGTGTAAATGTGTCAGCTTCCTCTTTATTAGCATCCCCAACCCATAGCGATGCTCTGCATGTCCCTCCACCTCAAGGCCCTCTCTCTGTGGTTACTAAAATTGTTAATTGAGAGAGAGATTATTAGATAGATAGGTAATTGATAAAATACTGTACATCATGCATGTATATAAGCACACATTTTTGGGATTCAATACAGTTATTAGTGCATTTTGAACAAATGTAGGCACCTTCACTTTTTCCACATATTGTTTTACAGCCTTGAATGAATGGAATTGAATGGATTCATTCGTTTTTTTTATCATCAATCTACACACAATACCCCCTAATGAACAATACCCCTTAGTTTTTTTTTTTTAAACTAAAATAATAACAGATTTATCACATTTACACGAGAGCTCAAATGAGCTCTTGTGCATCATGTTTCCATTGATAATGCTTGAGATGTTTCTACATCTTGATTGGGGTCCACTATGTTAAATGCATCTGCTTGAACATGATTTGGAAAAGTAAAACTCATGAAGGAGATCTGGGCCCAGCATTACCAAGCTACACCATTGCTGCATACCTTTATCTTTTATCCGTTCACCTTTTCTTTCCTATTTTTTCCAAAACTGGGCATGTGATTTTCTTATCTAGTTGATTTGGCACTCAAGCTTGAATACATTACCCATCCCCCAGCACTGTCAACCAAGAGTAAAGACTAAACCAATTCACCTTGGTGTTGTGCAGATGTTTTTTTGCACAAACCAACGATTTTGCACCAACCAGAAAAAAATGCAACAATATGTCTGTGAAACTATATATTTACAGTATTATGTATGAACCTATGTCACTTAAACATCTGTACACTGTGCTTCATTTAATTTTACAGGCTCATACATTGGAGCATCTGTACACTGGCACACTGCCCTGCACAACATTTTTGCACTGCTCTTTTTTGCACTTCTGTTTGGACGCAAACTGCATTTCATTGTACTGTACTTATACTGTTAAAAGACAATAAAGTTGAATCTAATCTAATCAAAAAATGTTGCTGTGATCTCACTCTTCATATGGGATTCCAAAATGTAAAAAGTGAAATTTCTCCAAAAGATAGATATATTTTATAGATGAAACTCCGACGTCTCATTCCGGGAAGGCAGCACCGCCACAAGAAGCTGACAGAGACACTGCAGAGAAGAAGTTACCATACACTGTCTTGTACATTTGTGACAACTGGAAGGTTTTAATGTTGCAGACCACAGTTTTTTTGCAAGCTGTTGAAAACTCCTATTGTTTAAACTCCTATTGTTGTGAATCTTCGGTTCAAACTTGCCCTAATACACGCCTCCCTACACCAGCTAAACACCCCCCTTTGCAAAATATTGCATTCAGCGCCCCCCGTCGTCCTCTGAACGCTCCCTGGGGGGCGGTACCACCCACGTTGAGAAACACTGCATTAGACCTTGCTGCACACCTGGAAAATATCTCTTTCGGGCCATCATTACACCGTTTCCCCCCCTAGGGGATTTATAGATCCACTACAAATAAGGTCTGTGAAACTGTGTAAATATATATTAGACAGTGTGACTTTTATCAATATCTTTACCTAGATTTAGAGAAAAAATTAAGGAAATCTAATTAGCTGCTAATGAGGCAATCGAACAGAACCACACTTTACGTTGACGTCATCACAAAGTGAAGTGGGTGGTAGTCAGTGGTAGCTGAAAAAAAAACACATTTGTCTCAGAGCTAAATCTGAGCAGCAAGCATATAGGACATATTACGTATGTAAATATATAATAAAATTACGTAGCAGTTTTTAAATAAGTATTTGTAGTTTCTCTATCAGGTAATTGTTTTGCTAATTACAGCTATTTAGTTTTCCTACTTTGGTGAGGGGGTGGCTTGGCTGGAGCCATGTATTACGGTTCAATATTAAAAAAAAATGTGTAAGCTGTAAAACTTTTCATGATTTGTGGTAAAACGTTTTTAAACGTTAGACAACGTTTTAATATATTTAAGTTATGATGTACAGTATGGCATTAGATTGATCACTTGGGCAGGCATAATATGAATACTACCTAGCGTGCTATCAGGCCCACCCTAGCGGAAAAGGTAGTTAGGAAAAAGCCCTACTTTGATACACTTGTTACTGTCTTATTACGTTATTAAGTCTAATTACAGCTAGCAAGACATGGAAAGTGTATGATGCGGGGCTAGTCGTAGCCAGCAAACTACTAGCAAGATTTAGCTCATTGTCTGGGGTGTTAGGTTAACCTCTCACCTTGTGGATAAATTCTTTAACAGCCTGCAAGAAAACTATACAAATTCAGGTGGGGTAGTAATTGCTAATAAATAGCAAACGCTCGCTTTATTGGTAGCCATGCATAATTTCCCCAGTGTGCTAGTTAACTCGCTGTACATAGATAAATACGATTACAACCAGAAAGAGAACAAGCACTCTGAGGTATCGATGCCTAGCTAGCGTTCATTAAAAATGCTGTCGGTGCTACATAGGTCACAGGGCAAATTTAAACAGTTTAATTTGGTCAAATTGTTAACCACTGTTGTTCACCACCTTTCAAAAATGTTACAGGTAGATCTTATAAGAAAGTTATGTTTTGCTCTGTTTGGATCTTGAACTGTTTCAGTAATTAATCTACCCCAGACTAATCAGTTTTTTTGGTATTCTACTCAATTTTATAAGTGGTAATATTAACAGTGAGAGATAAAAACCAATGGGTTGTGATGGTAATGTCACTACAAAGTATATTTGTTTTTTTCCATACATGTCCAGTCTTGCCTCAGGTTTTGGAGTGGAATAGAGAAATAATCCACCAATGCCCCTTGATATTTCCACCTCTGTTGCTTACAATACAATGGCACACATTGATGTGGTTACATCTGTCGTGCCAATAGAGGGCATTTGAGGAGTGTCTACCAACACTTGTCTTTTCATCACGTCTGTCTTCTTGCTCAGCTGTTGCCATCATGGGGGTGGAGGGCAGAGGCCCATCCAGCCAGCTAACCCTGCCCAGAATGGTCCCTCTCTTTGGTACGGCAAGACCTGGTCCACTGAATTGCTATTACCACAAAACAATGTCTTGTTTGTGTCTATCAGATAGGTGTTCATGCATTTGACAATAGAGGCTAATGTGAGCAAGCAAACAAATATGTCACAGGATTAAGAAAGTATCGCAAAAGGCTGCCGTGACAAGGTTGGTTTGCAAGTATAGGTCGACATCCTCATTTTAAATGTCTGGGCTTTTCATTTGTTAATCTTCAAAACAAAAAACATTGTTTTTGTTAACCTGTGTGCAATGCTGTCAATATGTATTGGGGCTGTAAAGTCAAAGTCCTATTTTGCTGTTCACTCAAGGTATATAGAAGTATGATTAAAAGACAAAGGAAAAGTACAGAATGTCTCTTTTTATTTCTGTTTATTTCAACGCATATATTTTCCCCAACTAATAATAACTACTTTCAGAGTATAATGTTTTTAATTCTTCCTCAGTGATTGTAATGACACAAGGCACACATCAGCACAAACATGACATAGTATAACATTTTCAGCAACATGTTTTTGCAGTCCTTTAATGGCTCCCAAGATAATTTTCACAATGGATTAATCAGCGTTTTTCCAATGTGTCCCACTACTGCAATCAAAAGATGCTTCCACCTAGTATTAGCTCTGGTTAGAAGACTTACTCAATCACAGTATCTTGGATGTAAGTCTTCACTATTCCCACTGATGAATGAAAACCCAACCTAGTCAGGTTTGTTAAGCCTGCTTTGCAAGCATCCTCAGAAGACGCAGTGTTCTGGTTTAGAAATTGCCCTGGCCTAAAACAATTATCTTTATTAGATTTAGCATCAGCCATTAAAATGGTTGACATAGTTGCATGTGACAGAATGCTACTTGTTAGCTTTTCCCAAATAACCTGGACTCACTCTGAATTAGTCCTGCAGTACATTTAGCTAAATGGTCACATAATACTCTGTGCTGTTCCAAGATATTATAAACAAACAGCTGGACAGCTTTTATGGAGCGTCTGTTCGAACATTTGTCAATCCATGTGACAGATACAGAGTCAGTCCCAACATTTAAGTCTTTACTGAAGTTCATCCCAATCAAAAACGTTGTCTGTTGTGGCCCAGTGTAAATCTATCCATATAGCTTGAAACATTGGTAAATGTCTTCTGCCTTATTTCAGCAACAAACATTTGAAACTGGAGTGGTTTCAATCCACATCAGGTTTAGGTCTAAAGCCTGTAGCAGAAACACCTGCGGATTACAATTATTATTATTAGATCATATCCGTTTTGGAAATTTGAAACTAACCTATTTTGGCAGTGGCACTAAAGAACAGAATGCGTGGATTTGAGTGGTAAGCAAAAAACAGATTACTGTAGACAGAAGTCAATGACTGAAGTTGGAAGAGGTACTTCTGCAACCGGCACAAGTCATGCGCTGTTTTGGTTTTCTTACATCAAGGCTCTGATCAACAAGGAAGTCTTTCCATTGTTGTTCATTGTTTGTCTTAATATTGTAGTGATGAATGTGTTCACAATCCCCATGTACAATTGTCTGATCATACAGTATGTGGGAAAACATAATCAATTAGTGCAAGTCTCTAATATATATTTTGTCTCACTGTAAACCTGAATCACGGTAAACTTGTGTCCTATTTCAAGCACCGTTTTGGTCATGTTTGCACTTCTGAACCAAAACCATCGTAATAACTGGTTGACACATTGTGTCTCGCACTAAACAGGCAAAGGATGTATGGTGTGGAATCTACAGTGAATTAAAGGGGACTGGAGTTGAACACATCATGAAGGTTAATGACGTGGTGTTTGTGAACTTCATCTAGTAGACATTTAAGTACAAAGCAGATTTTCTTCCCCATGAATCAGCACCGTTTCAAAGGTAATCTGCTTAAACGCACCCAAGACCTCAACAGCAAAAAACATTGTCAAACTGCTCATCTGCTTTACCTGACCGGTATAACCCAACACACAGGAATCCTTTTGTATATTGTGACCTAACGCCCTCTAAGGGTCAAACATAGACTGCACATATGAGATCTGGAATCTTTGAGAATTATATGAACACAGTTTGAGAACATGGACACATTTTTCTACTAATACGTTTATTTTACCACTTTGTGTTCATTGTATTGAACAATTCTTTGCAGCTGTATCACAGTTTATAGTAATAATGTGCCCTTTCTTTTCATATCACTACATCAAGATTGTAATGGGTAACATAGTTACATATTATGAATGAGTGTAAATCTATGTTTAAAACCTTTCTCAATTGAGTCTTCAAAGATTTAGCATAAAGTCATGGAACCATGGAAAAATCCTATACTTTCTTTACATTTATAATACTATAAATGTAAAAAAGGCTTTACCTATGCATTTATTTATATATATGTTTTGTTGCAAGCATTTATTAACAAATTTGGCTTTAACTTTTCCGACAGTTTATTTTGTTTTTTCTAACCTTAACCGTATACTTTTTTGCTATGTTACAAGGGCACATGCATTTAAAAAAAATGATTAGATTGTAAAATCTAATGCCTCTAACCGAAAGGATCACATAATAAGCAAAAATAACAAATATTGATATCGCAATTGACAGGATGTTTAGAGTTTCTGAATGAAAGTTGAATAAAAGGCAGGTCAACAAAAGCTAAAATACAGAAATGAATGTTGATCTCGTGGAGTTACAGAAAATGCAAGGCGAGTAACCCTGATTGTGGGTGTAAGTTGCTGTCTTTTTGAGCGTCTGTTAAATGGCGTTAGTGAACACTATAGTAGTGTGCCTTTTCAATTGAGTTAATAAAATTGTAATGCTTGGGAAGGTATATAACAGGACCGTAACAGATTTTATTTGTGTAGCTGTGGTCTACACCCCGGGTGTAAGGTAATGTACACGGTGATAGTGTTAACAGGTTATCCTCATAATTTTACAACATGTAGCGACATAGCATAGATAATCAACACCAATAGAATGAAATATAGTCATTGGCCAGAGTCTTAGGTACACCCATCTAATACTTGATCAGACCCTTTGCCCTCTTCAGGCCTCTTCCCTCTTAGGAGGCTATAAATGATTTGGTACTTACCCCCCAAATCCCTGCACAGTTCTACTGCTGCCCTCTGTAGAGCCTATTGATGGGCACATCCTAGTTATGCATGGCGACATCATTGCATCACCTTCAATCGCAGGGAACGCCAGGGTGAGGTGAACGGTCAAGTTCATCTGTCATCCAACATATCTACTCCTGGCTGTGTCAGAAAAAGGATAGTAAAGGACGCAAGCCATCTACACTGGACCCTTCTCTATACTTCGCAGCTGTTAAATAATGTTGCCAAATCAATGCTGCCAAATCAGAATATAACTATCCCCCTGAATATGTCCACACTGTGTCAGAGCTCATACTCATTTTTACATTTACATTTTTAGTTATTTAGCAGATCCTCTTATCCAGAGAGAATTTCTATAAGAGTGTTCCTCATAAGGTGTCTTGGAAAACCAACATCAAAATAAGTACACGTCCTTTTAGCAAAGCCATTAGTTGGCAAGTCAGTGCCAGAGATATAAAAAACTCAAATTAAGGACACACATAGACACAAATGCTGCATACTTCACATATGCTGCTAATGATACTGTTTATTACCTATCCGTTGCTACCTCTACATAGACCCAGATGACCTGAACCATGTCACACCAACCTGGTACTGCTACACCTACAAAGACCCAGATGACCTGAACCATGTCACACCGACCTGGTACTGCTACACCTAAAAAGACCCAGATGAACTAAACCATGTCACATCAACCTGGTACTGCTACACCTAGATAGACCCAGATGAACTGGACCCCGTCACACCAACCTGGTATTGCTACACCTACATAGACCCAGATGACCTTAACCCTGTCACACCAACCTGGTACTGCTACACCTACATAGACCCAGATGACCTAAACCCTGTCACACCAACCTCGTATTGCTACACCTACATAGACCCAGATGAACTGGACCCCGTCACACCAACCTGGTACTGCTACACCTACATAGACCCAGATAAACTGGACGCCGTCACATCAACCTGGTACTGCTACACCTACATAGACCCAGATGACCTAAACCCTGTCACACCAACCTGGTACTGCTACACCTACATAGACCCAGATGACCTAAACCATGTCACACAAACCCAGACCGTGTCACATACCACTGGTACTGCCAAGCCATTTTATCTATTTAGCCAGCTGGTTAGTGGAAATGTAGCAGAGGCCAATACAATTATAAAATACAACAAATAGATGCTAGCTATGTTTAATATATTGACTGTGTGTCTTGGTATAAAGTACCAGACAAGGGATGGTAAACAAACCAGTTTTCCTGAAGAGCACATTTTGTGCTAAGAGGAACTACTAAAAAAGACAGCACACCCCTTTCAGGCTTTAATTGCACTTTTACAAAGTGTTGAACAAACAAGAAAACTGTTTATTAAATGTATTCATTACATTTTGATCATTACTGCACATGATTATATTTGGACAGACTATTTAATATTGTCATTAAAATGTAACATGTACTGTATCATACAGAAACAGTCTAAAGAGAGGTTAAATGAAAACTATGTTTTTTTTTTAAAATGAGAATGACTTTCATGGCTGAAGTGAACATACTTCTATTTATTAAGTAAAACTCTTTCAACAGTTATTCTCGATGAAACAAATTGTAAAATACATATCTATAATATAAATCTTCTGTCCAGTGGGATGTACTGCCAAGCCTTTATGATGGAGGCACATACTTGTGTAACTAGTGTTTTATAATATGGGATTTTATATTGTTGGAAATAAGAAACCAAACAAAGAAACATTATTATTTTGCTATAATATTCATAGATTAATTGTACAAATCATACTTTGACATAATGTAGAAGATGGAAATCAACTACATACATTTTATTATAATATTTTCTGTAGAGTGATTATTATCCATCTAGCCTGTAGTGTTTGGATAATTCCTTGATTCTGTTTTAAATGAAGGGCAATATAAAATGTGGTTTAACAATACAAAATAAAACCTTTAAAAATGATTTCCGTTTTTTCAAAACATTCCAAGTCGATTGCAATCTTCACAGACATTGCCAGGAAGCGAGCACAGTTGCAGTAGATGACGGTTGGGTAAGATATCTTTTTTTGTAAAACTAGTCATTTTTTCAAATTGTTCATACCAGGTGGCCAACCCTTTTGACTTGAGGGCCATATATTAAAGGCCAGTTATTTGAAAATGTAATAATAATATAATAATATATGCAAACCCTTTATATAGTTTTAGATGTTATAGAATAGTAGCCTGGATGCTGGATCCAGCCAGGGGATGTATTTCGCCTAGCCTGGCTAAACAAAATGCTTCAAACACTGTTTGTAAAGCTCAAATGCATGTGGATAGGGGATTCAATTGCAATGCAATTTTAAAGCCGCTACATTATGCATGGGTCTTATTCTCATTGAATCACACAATATATTTTATTTGATTATTAACCAAAGAAAAACAACAATAAAACGTGTAAAATAAATAGCTTAATCCAAATAAATTGCACATTAAGTTACATTTATATAAATTCAAGTTTTTTCCAATGGAACAGCATCATAAATAGAAATACCACTTATAATTATAATACCAAGTACAGTATTGGGGCAACATCTATTCTTATGCTATGTAGTAATTCACAGTATTTTTACTTCATGTGGATAAAAAAGGTCTTGAAGTCATATGCGCGTCAGAGCCGTATAAAATATATTTAGACCTCAATACTATTAGAATGCAATTCCAACATACCATGACCTGGTTTTTGGTAGAAGAGTCACGGCGTACATCTTCCCAAGGTCCAGTCATTGAACGCTCGGACGGGTAGCATCCATGTGTTGCCGTTCTTCCTCTTCATAACAAACATTGACATTTCAGATGTGTGGACGGACCGTTACGACGCAGACCCCCAGCCCCCCCCCTCCAAAAACACGCGAACACAGTCACATGTCCACACGCGTCCACACGCACAAACACCTGCAAGTGCACCAACTCCCTCAGACGCGTGCACGCTCATACAGGCCAGCGGGCACCCACCACCGTTTCCTTATGCTTGTCAGCGGCGTCCCCCCAACAACCCTACATTGACTGGAGGCTTGTCTTTAGCAACGACAGTAAGGCCTTCAACTGCGGCCGTCTCAAAGGACTATGGGAAATTTAGGAGCGGCGGCAGAAGCTCGGCTCATCAAAACGCATCGTGTCCTTCATGTAGCTGAGTCATTCACGCCCAAATCGAAGCTAATGTACAGGGGACTGAACCGGGTGGAATGGAGGAAGGCAGCCAGCGGGCTGAACAGGACCGTCCTGCCTCGTTGCAGGAAGTTGTTATAGGACACAGTAGGGGACAACTGTACTCCCCTCCGAGAAGAGGCCTGAAGAGGATCAAACAAGCACAGTATGGGGGACTTCAGAACAGTGGAACAGCGGACTCTTGTGTGTGTGTGTCGGGGTGCACTGCTGTGTGTTCCCACTGGGGTGGGGGGTATTTTGTCATAGTTGCAGCCGATTCATTGTAGCCCTTCAGAGTTTCAATAATGAAAGAAGAGAGACGTTCTTTGTATGGACGGAGCCCATGTATTTATCCCTCCTGGAGAGGCCTGGATGGAGTTTTGAGGGTTGGGACTGGGCAACCAATAACAATCGTAATAACAGCGACAATCGAGACACATTGTGGAGCGGAGCGGTCCGACAGGCACGCCAGAAGGCCGCCCAATGGGCTGAGAGACGGCCGTGCTGGGACCCAGGCGGAGAGCCGCGGACGCCTCCCTCTGACCTGGCCAAGTCCCGAAAGGAGACAAACCCAACATTATTACCACGACCCACATGGTTGCCGTGAGAGGATCAATGCTGGCTATACCCCGTTGGCAGCGAGTGCCAATGGGCACCCTACCCCACGCCTCTCACAGTAGGGGGCGCCATAGAGAGAGCCGGTGTGGGGCAAAGGATAAATGTGCCCCATGGGGTCGGCTGCCAATCACCTTTGTGTGGCAATTGTCGGCAGCCTGAAAAGGTTGTTAAAGAGATTTACATAACATTTTGTACCCCGCCTTGGGTGCACAAGGAACCGTGGGGCGCCACGTTGAGGATTCTCCGTCTCACAGTTTGCAACGTCACATATTCAATGACATTTTGCTGAAAGATGAAGACCTGAGTTCGACAAATAGCTGAACACATATCAGCGTAAATGAAACATCACAACCAATCAGCCCTAGGGGCCTGCAAAAGACTATCATGGTCACCGCAAGCACCCCATAACATACCAGAAGTATTTTGGAAAACAGATGACACATTTGACAGATCCATTTGCCCTAGCTTTTTGTCCAGCACAGTAAGTAACCACAGAATATATCTCACTGAAGGTACTCATCATTAGCATTGGCTTGTGCGCACCAGTTTGTCCCACGTTAATTTCAGGTTGGTGCTGAATGAGAGGATGAGCGGTGACTGTGTGGGCATTTGGAGCCATTGGGACGCCTACTAGGGACATGCGTGACGGATGATTGAGACAAGCGCTTCAATGATGCACTTCCTCAGGAAGTAGGGGGGCCATGTATTATCAACCATGCATGGGCATTGTGGATCATGATGTCAGATGTGTGTGTGTGCGTGTGTGTGTGAGTGTTGGCATGCGACGTGTGAGAATTCACAGTTTTCTGGCCTAAGTGGTACGATTTTTCGACCAAAGGTTTTAGATATCTTGAAGTGGATATTGGACATTACGAAATACATTCTATTTATTTGACTATGGTTGAACCTATCATATTAAGGTCTGTTTTATAGGACCTTCATTGCACTTATCTATTAGCGGATCAATTCCGATTCGCTTTTACCTGACCTCCAGCCTTTTTTTCTGATTTAGGAACATGCACACAGGTCATGAGTTTACCATTATTCATAATCCTGACGATACTATCAACAAAAGTTGAGGTTAATTAAAGAGGGGGGGGGGAGAAAAATAATTTGTTTTCCTCCACAGTCTTCGTTTGAAGCCTTTCCCTGTTTGTCTGCCATGAACTGTACTTGAATAATGACTAAAGACGAAATAAAGGATGCCCCACCCTGTACCTTTAGTTTGCCATGATTACATCAAAGACTCTCTATCCCACTGGAGAAGGCATCAAGGCATCAAAGGTAAGATGTTAACTTGTTCCACCTTAGGCTAGATAATTGGCTGGAATGTAATAGCGTGTCGGAGCACAGACTGAGGCAAGCAGATAGACCTGCCGCCAACTGAAAACCTGTGGCATCAAAGCTCCCTACAGCCTTACACTTGGCATGGTTGAGTCTTGCCATTGTCACCACGTTGAGGCCAAATCATTTGTAACCCACCCATTCCATTTCTAAAATACTTAATCGGACAGAGTGAACGTGAATGAGCCGGAGAGAGAGAGAGAGAGCTGGCCGATGACTGAGCCAAAAGGCTCAACTTCACTCTCTAAGGTGGTCCGGGGATGGTTTGACTGGGATATGGGCCTAACCCTAACTCTAACCCTAACCCTAACCCTAACCCTAACTCTAACCATAACTCTAACCCTAACCCTAACCCTAACTCTAACCCTAACTCTAACCCTAACCCTAACCCTAACCCTAACCCTAACTCTAACCATAACTCTCCTGGAGCCTTTAGGTGTCCTTGATGTGGTAAACATGTCCAGCAGTGTAAAATAGCTTTAAATTGCATTATGCAATGATGGTTCCTGCATTTAGCTCAATATACAGTATATTAAGGAAACCTAGAATGTCAACTAAGTTATTTGCTGTTTACTGTGCCGGAATTAGTCTAAAGTTGGAAGCGACACCATGACACGGCATAGAACACACCCATCATCTGAATGAATGGTTCATACCAGCATGTCACTCAGCCACTGTACCTTTCCATATTATTTTGTATGTTATCATGTCTTATCAAGAGGGTTTCTCTCTTTCCTGTACCTTCCAGTTCACTTGCCTAATGCGTCTTTCTCGTCTGTGTGTGTGTGTGTGTGTGTGTGTTTCAGAGCGGAGTGCACCTGTCTACCTCCAGGCTAAACTGGCCACAGTGAGCAGCCTCTCATTGCTGGCAGGAGCTGCAGTTCTTCATGTAATAATGCATTACAGGGCTTGTCATTGTGCTTTATTGATGCCCTCCGACAACCCATTTGACACTCAGCAGGGTCATAGGTGTCAACCTGCTCTGACTAACAGACAGGGAGGGAGGAATGGACAGATTGCAGCACAGATGAATTAGGTTGCTCTCTGAGTCAATTACCAAGTCCCGCCCCGGGGCACCTGTCCTCCACATAGCAGTCTAGGAAGCGTCTGGACATACATACTTTTGAGCACACGTCTTCAAACCTACTGTTTTTTTCATTTAAAAAAAAAAAAGAAATATGAAAAAATATTTTGCCAAACCTCTCACCGCTTAACTAAATGTCTCGCTGCTGGTTCATTGTGAAAATTCCAATAAACGGACAAAACATTCAGACTAGGTGTTCACCTTCTATTATAGATTCATTTTAGAATTGTATTTGCATACCAGATTAACTGAACTGTACCCCAAAAATCTAGAACTAGATACAATATTTATCTAGATGGGATCATGATAAGGTTAAAGACAGAATGTATTTGGTTGTAAGAAACATATGTACAGTGCAGCATTGTAGAATACAACGCATGGGCGTATTGTACAGCACTGTAGAATACAGCACAGTGGAGTATGGCACAGCACTGTAGAATACAGCACAGTGGAGTATTGTACAGCACTGTAGAATACAGCACAGTGGAGTATTGTACAGCACTGTAGAACACAGCACAGTGGAGTATGGCACAGCACTGTAGAATACAGCACAGTGGAGTATGGTACAGCACTGTAGAATACAGCACAGTGGAGTATGGCACAGCACTGTAGAATACAGCACAGTGGAGTATGGCACAGCACTGTAGAATACAGCACAGTGGAGTATGGCACAGCACTGTAGAATACAGCACAGTGGAGTATTGTACAGCACTGTAGAATACAGCACAGTGGAGTATGGCACAGCACTGTAGAATACAGCACAGTGGAGTATGGCACAGCACTGTAGAATACAGCACAGTGGAGTATTGTACAGCACTGTAGAATACAGCACAGTGGAGTGGGGTACTGTACATTAGCATACAGTACAGTGTACATCACAGTAGTGTATAGTAGTGTACATCACAGTAGGATTAGTAGTGTACATAACAGTAGAGTTAGTAGTGTACATAACAGTAGAGTTAGTAGTGTACATAACAGTAGAGTTAGAAGTGTACATAACAGTAGAGTTAGTAGTGTACATAACAGTAGAGTTAGTAGTGTACATCACAGTAGAGTTAGTAGTGTACATAACAGTAGAGTTAGTAGTATACATCACAGTAGAGTTAGTAGTGTACATAACAGTAGAGTTAGTAGTGTACATTACAGTAGAGTTAGTAGGGTACATAACAGTAGAGTTAGTAGTATACATCACAGTAGAGTTAGTAGTGTACATAACAGTAGAGTTAATAGTGTACATCACAGTAGAGTTAGTATAGCACATACATATCTCTGTTTTGGCCATACTCGTCTACTCCCCACTTCTGGGTTCTCCAGGGATGGTTGCAAATGCTCGCTGTAAAAATATCTTCTGTAATGCAAAGTCAACTCTCATGTTATGATTTCAATTTACACCTGTTGACCTCTAGACTAAAGCAATGAAAGTTCATGACAGTAGATGATTCCTGGTGATGGTTGATATGTAGAGCTCATTGCTTAGTTACAGTCAGTTTCTAAAAGTAAGTAGGGGTTTACAGGATAGTTACAATATTCGAAGCAACAGAGTCCAAGAAAGGGAACTTGACTCTTCAGACTCAAACCTCAGCAAGCCTGGATCTCTACAGCAAACACTGCTGTCAGATAGCCCTGCATGCTGTAGATGTAATATGTCAACCATAACCCCCACGTTTTTTGAAATGCACCATTTGAATTGGCGTTTGTTTTATGGCGTTTTGGCTGCACAAAGAAAATCAAATAGGTTTATGTCATATACTCCATTCACAAAGTAAAAAAAGAACACAGTAAAATGAAATGCATATGCTTAGTAGTTTCAATGTAATTCCAATCAAATATGCTGCCATAATCTTCTACATTAAATCTTAATTTCAAAACCAAATTGTATTGACAATTATCATTTTAAAATGTTGCTTTTTGTCCACATTAAAATGTATTAGACTTTTCATTCTAGAGACTTGTAATGTGTATTTTAGTAGTAACCTCAGAAGGAATGCAAAAACATTTTAGAGATTGTTTGAAAATAAAACAACATCTTGACCAACATCTATCAGTATTAATACCAAATAATGCAAAAAAAATACATATAAATAGTAGTTACATTTTTAAACCTAAGTTAGAGAGTCTGGGTTTGGGACATGGAAAGATCATGAACAATTACTGTGTACTAACAATATGTTTGTTATAACCTTGGAAAAAATAAATGTAATTTTTACCCCAACATTTCATTATTCTTTTTTAAATAATGTTTTTCGAGTGTGGTAGCAATTAACATCACTTCTGTAGAATCACCTGCACACTATCATTGTAGAATATGTTGCAATGACTTTTGTACGCACCTCTGAAAAGTTTAATTGAAATGTATTTGATATAGTTTGTGTGAGTATGTGGGCGTTTATTTTTTTCAATCTAATCCAAGCTGGTGGAAATCAAATAAGCGTCCAATTCAGGTACGACAAGGCGTCTGTATGGGAGTCTAGGTTAGGGGGTTGTTGAAGCTGGGTTGTTGCACGGTCTGGACCACCAAACTGCAGACAATTTAGATGAAACTGAATTGGATGGAAATAAAGGGACAAAGCAGTCTGAAGTCTCAAATCCCTGTTAAGACCCTCCATCTTTCAAACTAAACTGGATCACACCAAGATTCTCTTATCCTTTTATCCTGTCTAGATCCTCTAATCCTCCAGACATTTTTCATCCCTTTCTCCTTTTCTCATTTCAAATGAGCAACTGTTCGGTTGTCCGGCATTGGAACGTCGAGAATTCCTCCCCTCTTTCATGAAAAGAAAGTAACTATATTGAAGAGAAAAAAGGGAAGAGAGAAGAACAGCTTGACAGAGCCAAGAATGCAACTGGATCTGTTTAAGTGTGATAATGAGGTGTTTTCTCTGCTCGGAGCTTGTGTTGACATGGAGACTAATGATTTTCACATAGTAAGACACTGAGGGAATAATGTGGAGGGTTGGGAAAGACAAAACACAGTGATTGCACGTAGACAAGCCAAGATGCTCAACAACTATTATATTGCTTGATAGAGGACCGGAAGTCCAGCTATAGCAGAGTGAGCAATACACATTCAGGACACACCAATTGTTACAGCAGGGATTTTGTTTCAGGACCGCAAGAAGAAAAAAATGCAAACGTGTTTACAAATTAATGGTTAACTTAGCAGTAATGTAATGATGTCAAAAAGG
>JACXGK010000055.1:70316-91194 GCA_016801125.1 Novumbra hubbsi
GGGGGGGGGGGGGGGGGGGGGGGGGGGGGGGGGGGGGGGGGGGGGGGGGGGGGGGGGTTACCCCAATAAAAACAGCACTAAAATGCAATTACAGTGCTGTGAAGAATGAGACTTGTCAGTAATCTGCTGGCTAAAACCAAGGAGATTGCAGGTCTGGGGCCGCTTGGAATTCTAAACCTGCAGTGCAGTGTGGGAAAAGCAGTGGGAAGGCAAGGCAGCGCCCATTGTGAGGTAATTACTGGAACTAGCAGAGGCCAGCACCAGTCCCGGCTAATGATAACCCCTCTACCGGGGGACTCCCCCTGCTTGTCACCTTGTCACTGATACACCCTATCGGAGACACACGCACTGTGGCCTGCACACGTCATACACACACCCTTAATAATACGCCCTGCCCCCCCCCGCGCAGCGCCACGCACGCAACGGACGCTACACACATCACGCACACGCAGTGTCGACATGGTTAAAGTGCGTTATGGTGCGGCCGTTGTTCTGTGGATTTTAACAATGCAGTTCTGGGTGCCCGTGTGAGTGTGCGTTCTGTGATTACGGGGGAGTTGGATTCTGAATGCGGGACGACCCCTGTTGTCACACACTTACAGGAAAACAACACATGGATGTTGATGTGTGGCATACCTGTTGAACGGCTTCAGGTTAGGAGGTGAAAAGGTGACTGAGTGATGGTGTCTGCTCCTCCCTCCCCCCCCCCACCCCGTACACAAGTTGCCAGACTGCCTTTACAGTAGCACACACACACCTCTCGTCATTAGCATACCCCCTGTTATTATCTTCCACATTTGACTAATGTCTCCTTGTAAAGTACAAAGGTGGCAGAATTCCTTTGTTGGCTTCAACAATACAAACAAGCACTTCAAAAGAAAGCAGAGTGCTCTACAGGTGCCACTGCTGTCCCGATGGGTAGAAGGCCAGGGGATATCAGGGGATATCAGCCAGGGGATATCAGCCAGGGGATATCAGCCAGGGGATATCAGCCAGGGGATATCAGCCAGGGGATATCAGGAGATATCAGCCAGGGGATATCAGGGGATATCAGCCAGGGGATATCAGCCAGGGGATATCAGCCAGGGGATATCAGCCAGGGGAAATCAGGAGATATCAGCCAAGGGATATCAGGGGATATCAGCCAGGGGATATCAGCCAGGGGATATCAGCCAGGGGATATCAGCCAGGGGATATCAGCCAGGGGATATCAGCCAGGGGATATCAGCCAGGGGATATCAGGGAATCCTAGCTATTCAAGGCAAGGGACACACTTCTCAAATTTCCCCTTCATGGGTGGAAAAGATGAAACGTTAAAGCGTAAATGGGCCATGGTTAGGGTTTTCACTGTACTACTACTTTAAATACGAGCATTAACCACCAGAAGACATATTTAGTTAATCTTTTAAGTTAAGAGTTTCAAATATATTTTCATACGAAATAGTTTGGCAGGCCAGAGAAATTCCCTGTTTAAAATGTCTTGCCGGTCCTATCAGTTCGCATTGATTTGTAATCTCCTCATACTTGCTAAGACTTTAGCAGTAGTATTTCCCCACCCTAAAGCACCCCAGACTAGCTTATACTATTCTGGTCTCCTTCAGTAAGGGAAGAAGAGGAACAGACAGCAAGCAACATGTCTATGTTTATTTACCATGAACTAAATCTGAAGCCAAGTCATTTTCGTGGCCTTTGTGTCTAGGCTGCTTGCTAGTGATAATCTTTTTACTCTAGGTCTCGATAATAGTCACTCGTCAATCTAGCATCATCGACACGCTGTAGTGTGAAATTATGAGTCAGTATCAAACCGCCACAAAATACGCACGCTGAGTATCGTTCCCTAGTCTGCCTAGGGACACAGCTTCCTAAATGCCGAATCCCTGCCTTCCCTTCTCGCTCTTCCTCCCCATCCAACAACAGCAAGAGGAGGACGTAAAAAGTAGGTGGATGCTACTGATTGCAATTAGGGCCATTGTTTTCTATTTCTATGGTTATTGGGTGGTGCCTCTTGAGGGTCTAGCCGTGTCAAAGTTCTCACAGTCAGGACGCCCACTCCCGTAGCTGGAGCCGCCGTAGCCTCCTCTGGCAACTATCTGCTAACAAGGTATGTCTCACATGGGTGACAATGCCGTTAGGTGGCTCTGGTGGATGAGAAGGGAGGGATGGGCTCCTCTCCCCCGCGGTGTTGCTGCAAGGGCCGAGTTTCTGTCCATCCTGTGATCTCTCTTTTGTTTGGTCGTTTCATGTTCCTCTACTGGGTTTTCTGGTCCCTTGCGTGTGTGTAAAAAAAGAGTGGAAGAATTTAAATTTGTGTGGAATGAGTGAGATCTTCTGGTCTGGGCTGTCGCTGAACCACTCTTGTCACTACCGATGCTAAACTGTGCCCTTTCTGTCGCGACACGGGGGGAAGTACGAGACAAACGGAAGCTTTTTCTAAAATGGGTTTGAATGGCAGAGCTGTCCTCATTCCTTTATTGTTGGCCCTCCAGTACTATGAAGAACTTAAGACAATTTATTACATAATTAGGAGAGTTAAACCCACATAAATACAGTATGATGAGTATCATTCTTCTTAGAAGGGATTAAGGTCGATAATATTAGTGATCCAAGAATATTGTGTGGTGATGGGATTAGACTGAACATTTGGTGGTGACATTGTTTTGTGTCTGAAGTGTAATACAAGGGACCCTGTTTATTGCCCTTCCAAATCTTTAAAAGCAGGCGCAGAACAATTAGGTAAGTTACTGTAAAGCTTTCAAAACCAAAGGGAATACTGAAGTTGTACTTTTTTTCAATAAGAAATGTGGGACAAGTTAGTAGGTGGTCCTGATATCTGACACAATACAAATTGTGTCTGATAACCCGACCACCTACTCCCTCAAAACCATCCTCTCCTCCCTTTCCCAGGTCATCTCCGAAGGCCTCCTTCCATTCCTCACATTGCTCATCAACTGATCCCTGACCATTATCTGCATCCCTTCTGAATTCAAGACGGTCACAGCAGCTCCCATTCCAATTCCTCAATATTTCTGGGGACAATCTCCTTGATCCTAACCAGTCAGACTTTAAGGCCGTCACCCCAAAGAGACCGATCCCTGTGTCGCAAAGGCTTTTTTTCACAACTCAAGCTGACTCAGAATCTCCTGGAACCCCTGCAACAATTTCAAATGAAGAAAAAGAAACGTTCCCCGATGTCACTAGGCTCCTCTCATCACTCCACTGCCATCCAGATAAAGCTTGTATCCACTACAGAACCATGTATTTTGCTTACGGAGCAACAAGGGAACGGCCCCTCCCTATCTTCAGGCAATGCTCCAGCTCTTTGTAGCACCACCTCTGGTCTTTTGACCATCCCAACCCCACGGGAAGGCGGCTCCCACTCAGCCCAGTCAAAGCTCTTCTCTGTCTCCCCATTTTCCAAACAACTTCTCTAACCCTGCTTTTCAAAGTGTATATAAAATCCCTGAATGCCAAATGGACAGTCTGCTCCTGATCCAGTCTCTGTTTCCCTTGCCTCTATCCATACTCTCACCTCGGTGCATGTTTTTTGTTCCTCAGAACTGGCTTCGCCTGTGAAATTGGATATGATTTGAAACCTTTAAATGAATTTGAATGCTATTCCTTCATGCCAAATTGTATGTAATGCTTCTTTGATTAGGTCAAATAAGGTATACATATGATCTTGTGAGTATGTTCAATAATTTGGTAGCGATCCAATTTGGCTTCAGCTGTTCATAATGGGGCAGAGCATTCTTGGATGTAATGCTTTCTGGGAAACATAAAAAAACATAAAGCACTTTAATCATCACATTTCAAAAACGCTGGATAGTAGAGCTTGACTGACGGACTAACTACACATTGATAAGCAACGTAGTGGTTTGAGACTCGGTCTGCCATACATGAGACTTGGTTATTGAATCCGAACTGCAACCAACATGTATGACCATTAAATCCCTAAAAGTGT
Source organism: Novumbra hubbsi (assembly GCA_016801125.1). Taxonomy (NCBI): domain Eukaryota; kingdom Metazoa; phylum Chordata; class Actinopteri; order Esociformes; family Umbridae; genus Novumbra; species Novumbra hubbsi. The sequence goes on from JACXGK010000055.1 coordinate 74,278, forward strand.
TGGATTCTGTCTTAAAACACGTTGCTCTTTCACCCGAGATGAGCAGTTTAGAACGAGGGCAGCAAAACATATTTTTCTCTGCAAACTACAGTCTTCTAAAAAGAACGTTGCCCAAAAAATTCATTACCTATGCAAAACAAGTAGTATTCATTTTTTGACCACCTCCAATGTTGTTAGAGTTGTATACAAACTAATCGTTTTTTTATTTCTTTTACTCTTGTGTCTATTTTTAAGTTCAACTCTTTTAATAGAACATGTAAATATAGTTACCTGAAACCTATTTAACAAACATAACTTGTTCACAGTCATGGCTTTTATTATTGGTACTGTATAGCTATTAGCTAGCCATCTACAGTTATCAGTTTGTAATTTAATGTGTTAAATGCACAGTCTTGATATGCAAATGGTGTTCCATACACTTGTTTTGGGATTAGCACAGGAACAGAGTATTGGCCACCTCTCACAACAAAGCTGGCATTGGCCAATAAATAGCTACTCTTCAAACCCCCTCCCTTCTTCCCCACTCACAACCTGGCCAAACTGGTTTTTCTTTCTTGTTCATATATACATTTAATTCCAAATTCATCTCATTATTGCTATGCCGTTTTTCAAAGCGATTGCTTCATTTGTTATCATTTTGTATGGCCAGCTCTTTACGGTGGGGTTTATTAAACGTCGTACAGCTTTTCCAGAAGTTGTTTGAATCAATGAATTCCTCGATTTCAGGAAGTGGTTGCCTGATATGTTACGGCTTTCCCAGCTTGTATTTTTCTCCCCCGTGCAAATCCAGGGATAGAGACGGCATTGTCCACCCATTTGTGGACCTTTCCCACATTTGAATAGGTCATGACTGACAGCTCATCCGGGTTTTAATCTCTGCCATTTTAAGCATTATACTTTAATAATTAGTTTTGTGTCATCTATAGTCTTCCCCATCAGCAGGAGATGACCATGAATGATACAATGACCTTCAGGCGCATGAAAGGAAGAGCTCAAGGGATTAGATCCATTCAGTGTCCATCGCACTTCTGCCGGCCTGTTGAGATAGTTATTGTGCCTGACTAGCCAGTCGGTGCATTGATGCGGTGAGGCATCTTATCCATCTTATCCGCCTTATAAGTGACCAGGTAGTGTGGCTGTTGGCATGCCCATGGGCTGTGTTCTGCCCAGCGTTCAGTAGGTGGGAGGTGGGTGTGGGCTGATGATGTCATCTCCAGGGTCGGGCCTGGGTGTTCCATAAGTTCCATGAGGCCTTCTCTTGTTTGCATTTCTCGGTCGTCAGTGATAGCCATCATCATTTCCTCTGCAAGTGTGTATCGTCAAGGCAGCCGGATAGGACAGTGTTAGATGCTCCTCATGTGGTTACTCCTGTGGGCTTATCACTTGGCTTTGTAGCACAAAGGATGCTTTAAGAAAGAGTAGCTACTCTCTACTATGACCAACATAGCAAGCCATGTCACTGGAAGTTGATTGCGATCATTTTGCTGGTAATATAGTTATAATTTCTGATCTTCAGATTACATTTAAGTGATTACCTTGAACTACATTGAAGACTTAATTGTGGTTAAAATGTGCTCATGGTGTGTAGAACTTTGTGGCTGGTGAAGAGAGGATAATTAAATGAAAGTATCCCCTACTATAATGGATACTTTTTTGTTACTAAAGGCTAGTATTACAAAAATGGAAATACATTGACTGAATTTACTTTATTCATGTAGTTTTATTATGTTACTAAAAAGTTAACATCTATTAATCTAGAACAGACAGTAGGACAAACAGCATCCTTTGTATCGTCAGTGATGAAACAGACATTGAGGTAAAACAGTTACAAATATATACTCTTAATTACTAATATATACATTTACAGTAAAATAAATAATCATAAAAAAACATTGGACTTTAGAAATTCATAAAAACACAAAAACTAATTTTTTAAAAAACTTTGGATTTTAAGACCATAACAAAACGTTTAGAATATCTGCAAATTTGACTACACACAAACAGGCAGTCAGATAGTAAGACAGTCAGACAAAACATGAAATCAAATATAAAGCACACCTGGTATCAGAAATGTTTGCCAAATAGTTTATCTAGGTCAGGAAGTATTTTTATGTGAATCATGATATTGTCAATCTGAGGTTGGGGGTTCATTTATACAACACATTGAAAGGCAATATATGAGTTATTTATTTAAAATCTATGAAAGATGAACAGGTAAGAGCTATACATGCTTGAGACAAATAAAAACAATGGAGTGACATTATCTTTTCTCTGACCTTATAAAACATCTTATTTCAAGAGCTATTTGAAGCAGCAATCAAAGAATAGTAGTGTTCTAAACTTGCATGCACTGCTTTTGGATCAAGTGAAAGTTTTTGCCTTTTGTAAAGGTCAGAGAAAAAAAGGGTCCCCAGCCAAGGCCCACAATACATTGTCTACTAATTGACATTTCTTTTATTACCCTGGAGCTTCTATTGCTAATGTTCTTTTCTCCCATAAAGATTTCCTAACTCTTGACTCAGTCGTCTTGTTTTTGTTGTTACAAAAGTATGTCTATTATTTTAGATAATCTGGATGTAGTGATATACACTACTAGGTGATATAGCTAGGTGCCAAACAATCTGTCCTGAATCTAAGCTGGCGTGCCACATAACTGTGAATCCACAGCAGGACCACTGAATGAATACATGATTTCCCAATAAAAACACATAATAGCATACAATACATATCAAAATATGTCTATTTGGTTAACATACATAAATGTATATGCAGCCTATATGCGAAATGAATTAGTAGCAACCTTCACATTTTTGTTCAAACTAAGTCTAAACACTGTCTTTCATAGAAAGAAGATGAACATACTCACATACATACATATTACATACAGTACATACATACATATTATACATACAGTATCTATCATTAGCAGCATACAAAGGGAAGGTCTTGATAGTGTCAGTGATGCTGCTGTTCGTAAGGCTGAAGAACATAAATCAGAATTAGACACACAGGTTTTGGTCATTGTTTTACAGCAACTGCAGCTGGATTATCACCTGCAATCAGACCGCTGTTCATGACATCCAACGTACACATTGTGAGGTTACAGTAAGTAATCCCTTACAGAAAGGAAACAAAAAAGATGGCATAGAAGAAGGCATTCATGAGCATAACGAAACTAGCAAATCCCTTTCACGTACTTTCATTGCCAAACACTAAATAGCATGGGTTTGTCTGCAGCGTCACGTGGCAATACACACGCCGAGTTCTGGTAAACGTAACTAACACTGATAAAAACAAGGAGAAAAAAGCTTCATACTCTTCAACTAGACACAAGTGCTGAACTTTCAAACTCACTTAAGGCTCTGACCACCTCATGCACCTCCACCTGAAAGTAGTTTGTCTGTGGGCTAAACTTTGTTCATCCTTTATTGTACTGTGGCCAAACCTCTTGGTAACTTTCTTCAAAGAGCTTCCATTTGTAGCTGGGTTCTGATGAGACATTGACAGAACATTGTATTGTGTGTTTTTCAATTTCCAAACCTGTTGTTGGACTGATTTGTTCCTTTTTCTGCTTTTTTAGATCAGAATAGTAATAACTAATACAGCAGCTAAAAAAGCCAGACAATTTGAGAATACATGAACAAAACAATGCAAAAATGGCATTCACTCAGGTGCAAGTGCATTCTAATCCCAACATTAGTAACGAGTTAACACTCTATATTTTACATAAAACATATTTCTTTTACCACTAATATACCGCAAATGTTGAGTAGAATGTGTGCTTTTGAGTGCACAATGTACGATACAAAGATGTGACCACAGCTCCGTTTTTTTGTAGATGTATAATATATAATATAATAATATATGCCATTTAGCAGACACTGTTATCACAAACCCCTTACAGCTGCATACATCTTATGCAGAATTAGCCCGGGAATAAAACCCATTACCCTGGTGTTATATGTGGCATGCTCTACCAACTGAGCTATAGCATGTGAAACATATAAGCACGTCATAAAAATTGTGCTTGAAGAGCAGAATCATGAAAAACGTTGACATGTATATCATTGATGTTGTGGTGACCCAAATGTACTTTCCTGTTCTAAATGACGGTGAATACACAGAGCATACAGAGAATTCACCAATATGGTGTTTGTCAACATTAACGCATGTAGCCTACATAAAACCAAAATGTATTTTGTCAGGAAGGAAGGAAACCAAGGCCTTGAAACACATTTCTGTAAGTCACTTCTTGGCTACACTCATCCAGCTTTGTAATGGTCTCCTCTTTTGCCCCTACCGATGAGGTGGTGGTCATCATCATCAACAAAACAATGTTGTTTTTCTGAGTAGAGCCTCCTTGATTCCACTTCAGTCATAAAGAACTACCCTAGCATTATAAGACAGGCAGAATATCAGGCCTCAAATGACAGGCAACCATCTCGTTTGCCTACAGGTGACTATACTCAATACTAGTTGAATTCACAGCCGAGTCAGCTAATGCTTGATAAGCATCTATTCAAAGCCTCTGAAGTTATTCGAGCCCGGCTCAAACGGTAGCTTTCTTTTACATGTTGACATCTTGCCGCATCAATTTTGGTGTGGGTATGGAAGGAGCGGCGCCAGCCTATTTATTTGCAGGTGTGGACATCGTATTCCCGAACGCATTCCTGGCAGCTGACGTAGCAGCACCAGTGGAAAATACAGTGGCACTTCTCCTTCCGTTTCTCCATCCGGGTGTTGTGGCCCCGGCCGCAGCACAGCAGGTCACAGCCGTCGATGCCGTGCGACGTCAGGTTACACGTGCGGTCGCGGGTCCCGAAGGAGCCCGTCTCCGGGTTGGGCTCGCAGAAGTTGGGCGAGCTCTCGTAGTAGACCAGGTCCCGCTCCGTGGGCGGCTTGAAGAAGGTGTACCTGGGCCTCAGCGTCTCCACCCAGCCTCGGGACTCCTTGTGCTTCTCCACCACCATCTCCGAAGCGCTGTCGTACTTGTCTTTCATGTAGTCTCCGATCACCCTGAAGTCCGGCTGGGACCACCAGCAGGTCTTCACCTCGCAGCTGCCCGACAGGCCGTGGCACTTACACTTCAGGAACATGTTGTCGTTCAGGGACTGAGGGAGAGACGGACGGAAAACGCAGGGACATCATGAGTGGACACCATACATCCCCCCCCCCCCCCCGAAAAGCTGACGTCATGCGGAGACGCTAGGAGAAGGGTATTACCGTGCGTCCCGCCTCGTTGTTGTGCCGGTTCATGGCGGAGCGGGCGTCGGGGCGATTCTCGCGGGCGTCCGCAAACTCCCGGGACACCATGCTGCCGAACTCCACGTCCTCGCTGCAGCCGCCCCACTTCCAGCCCTCGCCGGGGGGGCCTTTGTGCCGCGTGTCGCATCCGCAAATGGTGGCGGAGCCCTCAGCGCAGGAGCGCGTCACCGCGAAGGCCACGCCCGCGGAGGCAATGGCGTGGACGAAGGCTGACTCCCGCGTGGCTGTGAAGTGGGGGAGAAGTGGACGTCAGGCTAACACATCTGTCGTTGGGGGGGGGGGTGTGTGCATTCTTACCAGAGTGAGACAACCACATCATTACTGTTGTAACACATCTTTGATGCTGTTTTGTCTCTCAGCAAAGCCCTGGGTAAAGATGGGGGGGAATACAGCTTTGAAAAAAAAAATATTATTGTTCTTTAGTGGTTTCACCTGACGCTCAAAGTATGAAGTTCAAAGAAAGAAATCAATCTTAAACAAGAAATAAGACTTTTTTTAAAAAGAACGACATAATTAATGGCAAATATAAATATTCTTATTAACCTATCAAACAAAAGTATCATCCCAGTATCATATACCTATATATATATTTTTTTTTTTAATTCATTTGAGTCATTTAGAACAATCTATGTTTTGAATCTTGGGGTCACAAAGTCTTCAAAAGTGAAATTAGACATCACCTCTATGCCTATATGCAAACCAAGGCATTTTACAATAAAACATGTATGACATTTAACTCCAGTCAATAACATTTGTCTTCATGAGAGTAGAAGGAATCTTCTTAAAAAACATTTAAAATGGCCTGTCCACACAGACGTGGTTTGCGAAACATAGTTTGATTCAATACACTTGATGGCATTGAAGAAGGCATTTGATTCAATACACTTGAGCTATTTTCCAAATTTGATACTTGGATAACGTTTTTGACATCTTGAGCCATCCTCCTCTTTGTGTTCGGGAGAAAAATACACTTGGGCTTTGCAGGTGCACAAACCTGATAGAGGTCACAGAGCACAATTAGACCAAACAATCTCTGCTGAGGATGCCTCCCCCTTCTTGCATGATGCTGCCCAATTTACATCACCATGGATTTCCTAGTCACTCGACTGCAAGTCGGGCAGTCAAGGCTCAAAGCTGACTGTTAACTTGGCAAACCCCTACATACATTTCTATCGGTGCTAGAAGCAGCTCAATCCACGTACGAAAAGTCGCTGTTTTGTGAATGAAGATATAGGGTTTACAATAGTCCCTAAATCTGAAACCATGACTGTGCAGATTACGATGAATTGCAAACAATTCACTGTACTCGCTGAAATGTACCAGTTAAAGTTAAAGTATCTAAACATCACGTCTCGGTTAATTTCTGCAGAACCATACTGTTGACACAATACCGTTCTGTCCTCTGTAATCCGGTATAATACTATAAATGTCAGTCATCATCCCTTCCAAAGTAAATACTCCATTTACGTAATCATTAGTCTGTGATTTGTTCATGAAACAATGATCCACACATTTCAGCGTCCGATCCCCACATGCCCCGTAGACAGTGTCACAGACTTCTGGCACGCTAAAACAGTTCAGTCCAACAGAATGCGCTTGAGTTATCAAGGACAGGTCATCTGTCTTGGGGGTGTGTATGTGTCTGTTTGCATGTGTGTGCATGCGCCATTTGATGGAAAAGAATGCGTAAAGGAACAGACCGAGGGAAGTCTGTCTTTCTGACATAGTTTACTGATGACTCATCAGGATCAGGAACTTCCAGGGGAATAAGTGGAATAGACAGGCTTGACAGGACTATAATTAACTGACTCAATTAAGCTTTTAAAAGGTTAGGAAATGGTCTAACAATATGCCACTTCATGGGGAGAGAGAAACTTTTCAGTGATGTGCGTTGTCATCTATTTAATATGAAATGCAATGTTGTACAGATGTTTCGCTGTCCCTGCTTTTTACAGGATCCCTCCTGACAGGTGGGATCCCCTGGATATATGTACATAGGTCTTGTATGGTCTTGCACAATGACAAGAACAGAGAGGGAGACGCTTAAAGACATCAGGTCAAAGAGGGGGAAGAGAGTGAGGGGAACACTGAGAAGGAGGGCAAAAGAAAAACAGTAGAAGGCAGATTCAGGGAGGGAGAGAGAGAAGTAAATGACTAGGGGGAATAGGAACTGTGTGAGCTCCTCCCAGGCTGCAGGTCTCAACCAGTTTGATGAAATAAGGGGCATTAAGAACAATGATGCAACAGAGGTTTACTGGCATCCAGTCTCCCTTAGCAGGACTGTACCAAACACTGTTACTGTTAACTCAATCCCAGTCTCCCTTAACAGGACTGTACCAAACACTATTACTGTTAACTCAATCCCAGTCTCCCTTAACAGGACTGTACCAAACACTGTTACTGATAACTCAATCCCAGTCTCCCTTAACAGGACTGTACCAAACACTGTTACTGATAACTCAATCCCAGTCTCCCTTAACAGGACTGTACCAAACACTATTACTGTTAACTCAATCCCAGTCTCTCTTAACAGGACTGTAACAAACACTAATACTGTTAACTCAATCCCAGTCTCTCTTAACAGGACTGTACCAAACACTATTTGCTGTTAACTCAATCCCAGTCTCCCTTAACAAGACTGTACCAAACACTATTACCTCAATCCCAGTCTCCCTTAACAGGATTATACCAAACACTATTACCGTTAACTCAATCCCAGTCTCCTTTAACAGAGTTGTACAACACATGATTACTGTTAACTCAATCCCAGTATCCCTTAGCAGGACTGTACCAAACACGATTACTGTTAACTCAATCCCAGTCTCCCTTAATAGGACTGTACCAAACACTATTACCTCAATCCCAGTCTCTCTTAACAGGACTGTACCAAACACTATTACCTCAATCCCAGTCTCCCTTAACAGGATTATACCAAACACTATTACCGTTAACTCAATCCCAGTCTCCTTTAACAGAGTTGTACAACACATGATTACTGTTAACTCAATCCAAGTATCCCTTAGCAGGACGGTACCAAACACGATTACTGTTAACTCAATCAGCTAGCTACACACCTCCCGAGAATCCCAAAATTTAAAAAGAATTCCCAGTTTTGAAAAGCCCATCTTTGAGGGTGTGAACACAATCACACAAAAAAATTGAACTTCCATCAGGCTGTAGTCTTTACAAAGCCAGACAAGATTTGTCAACTTGGCTATCTTGCAATGTCGTGGTCGATAGCAACATTGTTGAGACAAGCCCATGAACATTGTTCAGACTGCATTTTCTGCAGCGTAATGTCCAGTAGTCTAATTAAAATACAATTACAACATGGAGTTACTCTTGGTTAGGTGTTTCCGTAATAGATTATTTAGAAGAACCAGAATTGGTCGAAGGTGGTGCTTAAACTTGGAAGTTGTTTTAAACCTGTGCCGATAAAAAACAAACATAAAAGCCACAAATGCAATCAACTATAATGAAAAAAGTATATGCATTTCATTTGCATATTTGTCTCTACACTTCAGCAAATTACATTTTGACTGTCTCCTCGCTCTATGTCCCTAAGTCTTTAGGAGGAGGGTGGTAGAAGTGTGAATGGTCGGAAGCTTGGGAGGGCGTCTTTTCTACTCCAATTTAAAACCACTAAGTTGACCACTTTTATTATCAGGAAGCCAATAAACCCACGGGTCAAACCCTCACAGCTAATTGACAATGGTGCTGCAGAGCCAAGAGAGGGGTCAGGGGAGGCGGTTGAGGAGGGGAGATAAAAGAAAAATCTGATTATGTGTGGAGAGAGAACGGGAAAATGAATGAGAAAGTAGACCTGTGCCATGACACCTAGTAGGTGGGATGCCGATGGCCTACCTGGGAAAAGAATGTGTCGGCGGGTCGGTGGGGGTCGGGGGGGTCGGTGGGGGTCGGGGGGTAGGGTCCCGGGTCCAGTCTAAGTGGACTGATTATTTGTGACACCGGCCCGCCCCGCCACCATACTCTGCCGGACCGCGGCATGGCAAGTGGTCCCCACGACCCGCTGGGGGGCTTGAATCCCCTATTGTGCTGCTACTGTCACGCCGCGTTAGCCCCACAATGGCCCCAGATATTTCATATGAAATCTGCCCCAGCCAGTGATTAGTGGAGACCAAGTTAAGTCATAGCAACAGAGAACTATGCGTCGGCCGGACCCTGCATGTCGGCAGACTGGGAAATCCCCATTCAAATGGTTTAATAAACCAATCTAAAGGGCGTGTGAATGGGGGAAAAGCGCTTTCACTCCCGGCTAAATCTCATAGTTGCGGAGATATTGTGCTCTGAGCAGCGCCCAGCGGGGAGTGGGGCTAAGGTCCCCCCATCAACTCCATTTACCACACCCCTTCTTTCTTTCTTAGCCAGAGTTAATGATATACCGGTGCGCTAACCTCACCTCCCCCAGCATGGAGAAACATGCACTTTATGAAAAGCAGGGTCCTCTTAGCACATCCTAAATTGTAACACTTTCTCATCCTGAGGTCAGAGGTCATAACCTGAATTGACCTTTTTGCTGCTATGTTTAGTCTAGGCATTAAGCACAAGGAGAAGTGCCTTTTTGAATGCATTGTAATTGGAAAACATACAATATACAAGCAGATACTGTGTTTAGGTATATCCTCTATGTGGTTTCCACGGAAGACGTTAATTAGGGTTATTGTAGATTTATCAGTCTCTAAGCAAAGTGGAATTTTATTTGACATACTATAGAGTCCAACTGCAAATCTTTGATGCCACATTATTGACCCTCAAAGTAGACTATTCATCAAACTAATTGTAAGCTAATTGTAAGTCTGTAACATAGCAGGTATTACATAATAAAGACCTGTTGTATCAGAGACACTTTTCCCATTTCCTTTTTATTCATGTAATCCATTGGGGTGACTAAGGGCACGTGTTTCTACCTGAGCATTCGTGCTTTCATGTCTGTGATTGTGTGACTGTCCAGTCTCGTTAGCATTCCCTGTTCCGAGCATCTCTATGACTCACACTAAACAACGGGTTGACTGCAGCCCTGCTACGATGTCCTGTACTGCTCCTACTCTGCCAAGTGTACCGAACAAGCTCCTTAACAAATGACCCTGCCCTGTCTGACACACGCACACACTGAGAACACCTGCACCGTCTGCTTCCCCTTTTATCGCAAGCAGATTCCAGAGGAGTACGATGTTTTGACACTTTGGTTAATGCAAATTAATGAGTGCTGACGCAGAAATAGCCTGGAGGTGTGCTAGGAGTACGGCGAAGAGAGGGAGAGAGAGACATAGAGGGGGGACAGGGGACAACATAGGGAGGGGGGAGAGGGAGGGGGAGACATAGGGAGGAAGGAGAGGGAGGAGACATGGGGGGAGGAGGGAGGAGGAGACATAGGGAGGGGTAGGGGTGGAGAGGGAGGAGGATACATAGGAAAGGTGAGAGAGGGAGGGGGAGAGGGTGAAGGAGAGAGAAAGGCAAAGATACATAAGGAGGGGGTGACGGAAATGGGGAGTGTGGGAGGGGGAGACATTGGGAAGGGAGACATGGGAAGGGAGACATGGGGAGGGAGATGTGGGAAGGGGGAGATGGGGAGGGAGATGTGGGAAGGGGGAGATGGGGAGGGAGACATAGGGAGGGGGGGATGGGGAGGGAGGCGTAGAGAGGGAGACGTGGTAAGGGGGAGATGGGGAGGGAGACTGGCAGGTAGATGCAAAAAAGAAAAAAAGAGCTCCCAAAAAAATCACTAGTGGACCATATTCCCTGTCATGCTTATCAGATATGGACGGTTCCACATGCATTAAAACAAAAAGATCAGAAACAAAAATGATCCCAAAACCAGAAAGATTCAAATGCGACATAGACCGCTTACATAATGCATGCGTATCTGTAAGATACGGTTTGCTTGATGTCTTTGCATAAGAGGAGAGATATTGAGAGGGTGTGTTCAGTGCAGTGAGTTGTTGTCGCAACCTGCAACTAAATATGATTCAAAATTGAAACATGCTTCAAGCTCACTGTGTGTCAAAGAATATTATCACCTACGCACACATCCAAATAACTTTTTCCTTTGTCATTTGTCCATTGTATATACACTTTCCTTATTAAGTGTTGACAATAAAAGGGCTGGGATTACTGACACCTTTGATAAACAACAGTAAAGCAGTAAATAACATTATTTATACTGTGTGGAAGAAATGGGAAAAGGGCATACAAACGGTATGTCTGTAGGCACTACCCAGGAATGAATACTTGGAGTTGACTAAACAGAATTGGGACTTTGGTAAGCATGCAGTGGATTAAGCAGAAATGGTCCGCCATGCGTGCGCAGAGAAAGTCTATTTCCCCGAAAAAATTGTTTGCCTTGCGTCTTCTGCCATATGTCTTGGAAAATGTGTGGTAACGTCAACAAGCCCTTTGCCCTGGTAGCTGTTCAGGACACTACCTGACAATAATCCGGTAAAGACATGGGATTGGCAGTAAGTGACTAACTAACAGATAGGTGCAAAGCTTTTTAGGCCTGGTGTTTCTTTCAGCCATCCTCCCACTAAAAAGACTGAGGAGGAAACAAACACACATCCGTTTGCATGGCAGACAATCAGAACAGACACTTGCCGTGTCAGGGGACAATGGACCCGATGCACAGACAAATACAAGCATCAATCAAAGCAAATGAAATGAGAAACTTCTCCTTTCCTAAGCCCTATCAAAAGGCAGTGAGTCACCGCCAGTCACTCTCCCCTGGTTCTGACAAAGACACTTAATCCAACCACTTTGACCTCTCACATTATTAAGCGCTTCACTGACCTTAATCCAATCAAAATGATTTACTAAAGCCCCCCCCCCAGCCCAGACCCCAAGCATAGCCTGGTCGCCTCCCTCCCAAACTCCCCTATTCCAACTAGTGCCCCGCCATTTAGACCAGGGTAGGAGGGCAAGAAGCCACGGGGGAGATGTGGAGGTATTTACACTACAATGGGGCCAGGGACTGTGAACCCCTATCATTACCCACCTACTTGAGCTCAAGCCTCCTCCATCAATGTAATAACTGCCTCAAGGGTTTATCGAAAGCAATTGCCCCAACTAACCCCCCCTCCCACTACAGTAAACCTCCATCTTTTCTAGACCCAGTTGACAGGTTTAGATCTCCCCCTTCTTGTTCCTCCAGCTCATCCTCATCTGGATCAACGCCTGCCCGTCTGCCTGCTCATCCCTCTGTTTCTGACTACTGGCAATTATACCGCAGAGATTTTCGGACATGGGGGCTTTTTTGTAGTTTAACTTCATATCCAACTAACATGACTGGACAAAAAAGTCGCTTTTGTTGGACATGGTCCCACTGTATACCCAGTTCACAAACTTCACGTTGCTGTGAAGCTGCGATGAAAAACGCTTAAAGGGGATTCCCTTCCCAAGAAAGTTGAAACCAAAAACAAACTCTCCACCCAGAATGTGTACACATAGCATTGTATCTGCTCAAACTACTTCACTGCTCAAAGAAATCAGAGGTCTCAATGAACAGAACACATTAAAGATAAAACTCTTTACTGCACATTGCGTAATTCGTTGAGAAGAAAATGACGTAACACGGGTCAGTGGAAACCAAAATCACCAACCGATCGAGGGCTGGAATTCAATCTCACGCCAAAATTCTAAGTAAACAACTGAAATCAAAAGCTGTTCCAACTTGCGTGAATTTCATCACGGCAACTCATAATGTGACTCAGTCGTGTGTGTGGACCCACGTGCCTGTACGGACTCCCCACAAAGTCTGGGCATGCTCCTGATGAGATGGCAAACGGTGTCCTGAGGGATCTCCTCCCTCCCAGATCGGGATCAGGGCATCAGTGAGCTCCTGGACATTCTACGGTGCAACTTGGTGGCAAGGGTGCACCGATAGATAACGCCCCACAAGCTCTCAATTGGGGTCAGCAGTCAGGGTGCTCCCCAGACCGCCACTGACCCACCACCAAACCGGCCCCGCTGGATGATGTCGCAGGCAGCACAACGTTCACCACGGCGTCTCCGGACTCTTTCACGTTGGTCACATGTACTGAGTGGGAACCTGCTCTCATCTCTGAGACAACCTGCTCTCATCTCCTGGTGTCTCCTCTTGAGACTGGTACTGGGAGACACTGCAAACCCTCTTGCAACGGCACGTATGAATGCGCCACCCTGGAGTGCCTGTGCCACCGGAATGAGCTGCAGGTTTCATGCTACCAGTAGTGACAAGGACACTGGCGGAATGAAAAACCACAGAATATTCCGTCAGGAAGGATAAGAAGAGAGCAACCTCCTGAAAAACCACCCCCATTCTGTGGCATTGCTGTTGCATCTCCAATATACCTGTTGTCACTTTCATTAGCACCAAAACAGGGGAGATGTTTATGCTTCCTTACTGGACAGATTGACATCCCTGAAGTTTAATTTATTCCCAGGTGATGACGACATGTTCCCATTTTTGAGCAGTGTACATATATATATAATGTTACCGCAGACCAAATAAGGCAATCTTGCACAGCTTTCATTAAGAAACATTACAATATATTACCTTTGTCCAGCACCGGTCCGAAGATGGCCTTGTCATTGATGGTGGTGCAGTTCCAGCGTCGGCCCCTGAACTGGTGCTGGCACTCCTGGATGCCGATCTTTACCCCTTCAGCCACGCTGGGCATGATCTCCACATAGTTCCGACAGAATCGCAGCTGCTTGGGCACCAGGCCGGGGATGGAGCCGCACAGGATGGGCTGGGAGCCCAGGGAGGAGTACTGGTGGCCCACTGCTAAGGACCTGCATGGGGCCAGACCAGGACGGGGGGGCGTCATGATGTCGTCACGTTTCTTTCTCTGTGTGTGTGTTTCTGTTTGTGCATGTGGATGCGTGTTTGTGCTCATGTGTTCGCAAGCGCTTGTGTATCAGATGCTACCATTAAGCTTCTATCCTGTATCCCTCCATCCATCTTCTCTGTAACCACCTGGCCTTTGTGTGCATTTAATACACGGTCTCAGTCCTCTATTCCACAAAGGTAACAAAGCAGGGCTACGGGAAAGATGAAAGTCTCCCAATGAAACCAATGGTTCACAGACCTCTGGATTGAGAACTGAACTGCACCTTGCTATTACAGAGAACCACAACCTTTTTTGGTGTCCACACGCTAAACAGGCCCTCGGCTTAGGGTAATGAGAGTGCAAGCGTACATTGAGACTTCAGAGGGACATATTAATTATATATCCATCTATTCTCATCCCTGCTTCCCTTTGAGGATAGGGATTCTGGGTTGCAACAAGTGCAAACTTGATTTTTCTATGATTATATCTTTCTGTGTGTGTGTGTGTGTGTGTGTGTGTGTGTGTGTGTGTGTGAGTTGTGTTTGTTTGTGCGTAAGTGCAGTGTGTCTTTCAATTCAGATGTCTACGTCTTCTGTAACTATGGAAACATGACAACTATTCCGATGTGTCATTTTGTGTTATGTCATTGTGGTACTTTTGAAAAAGACTTGAAGTAGTATGCTGTAATTGTTTGGTCTAAAGAAGGCACCAGTCAATCTGGCTCCAGTAGGTTTGTATTTCCACTGTTTGGAGCGGTGGCTTGCCTGCGTAGGGTTAGGGTAGGAAGGGGGACCGCCATCAAATGAGTTATTTGACGAACATATTAGGAATAATTAGCACTCATTTATGAAGAGTACATTCATTCAAATACGAGAAGTACTGTCCCAAGGGGGAAACTGTTTGGGATATATTGATTGCAAAAACTCTATATTGCACTTGCATTATCTATAGCACAATGTGGGTGTTTGGTTGATAATCAATCCCATGTATTATTCATGAATTTTGGACAGTTACACACCGACCAAACTGATGCACTTACAAATTCTGCCGCAGGTGACTGTAATAGATTATGTGGAAGAGCCAGGAAGGGGACCATTGAAGAGACTATACATACAGCATCTGATACCAGGCTTTCTGAATAACAAATTGTCAAATCACTGAAGGGCAAACTTTGTGACCTTAGGGTAAGCCTCCAAACAAAGGAGAAACTGCTGTTCCTTGGTTTTCACTATACATAGCTGAACACACCAGATGATGCTACAGAACATGACAGTTGTCAATGTACCACCATGATGAAATGGTTGTGTCTGGTATGGGTCCTGATCAACAATTCCTGGTTTACTGGTGTCCAGCATGTTTTGAGGTACCGCTCACACAATCTGGAGTAGCTGACACTAAAACGACGCGGAGAAAATTAGACAAAGTCGAGTTTTTACTTAGTTGGCGTTTACATTCCTTCACATACTTTCATGGAGACACTCAGCTAACTCCATGAATCTTCTCATAAAATACAGGAGCCACGTTACATGGAGTGTGTTTCTCTGCTCCTCTTTCTCTGCGCTGCACAGCTCATCCCATCAATCAGTTTTGATCCCCCCCATCATGCTCCATTTATTCCCATTCAACCTATTCCAGCATACAACAGCTGAGGTTCCATTTCAGTGACGGTCCATTCTCATTAGCTCAGGTGGATACTGCTTATGGAGACCATAGTGTTGTTGAACTGTATGAATGATATTCACCATGAATAATACATGTATTATAAAACAACCAGGAAATCACACTTTTCTAATAGCTGACTTCCTATTGTCGTAGGCAAGGTAACTACTGAATACTAGCAACAAGTGTCTTGTTGGCACTCTAGTCAACAGCTCTTTCTGCAGTAACCTCAATCCACACTGAAGCTACTATTGATGACAGTAATCTGGTGATCCACATCTGAGTGATCTGGCCATAATGACAGACAGACAGACTGCGCTCTGTTTGTTTGCATAGCAATCTGCTCCAACCTCGAGAGACGAAGAAGAAGGGAATTTTATGCTTATACAAAATAACAGGAGCTGGACAAAAAGAAGATCAAGTACTGAAGGGAAAAAAAAGGATTGCCTCGAGTTGCTTTGCGGATCCCAAACGTGGCTGGAACAGTGGGCCTAAAGCCAGAGCAGGTGGGAGCAGTCAGGTCTTGTGTTGCTCAATTAGCTCACTATCTGTTAACCTGTGCAGCAATGTTAAAGTAATCACTCTGTGATGACAACAACAAGACTATCATACAGAACAAGTCTCCTCCAGGCCCCTTTAAATGACACCCTAAACATTTTGTTGTTCTTAAACGTATAACCCGGCGCTGAGTGGTCCTGGCTTCTAAGAGACAAGATGTTCCAGACGTTTGCAAGTCACAAGTCTACAGTTAACATGGCTCATTTATTGTTCAGAATAAAACATTAACTGAATACACCTATTTTCATGCCTCTGCTTTCCTTTTCTTGTTGGAAGCCTACCTACGTCAATGGGTTACCTAGTAGGCCCTACGTTTTAGCATTTAGTGTTTGTCAGACTATATCCTAGAGCAAATGGCAGAGCAAATTGTCATGCTTACTTATAAAGACTTTCATATACTTCAAATTGACTCGGAGACAAGTCTAGACCGCTGGTTAATCATATATAAGAAATACAGAATGAAAGACAGGGGAAACAAGTTCTAAAAGTGTCTGGGAGGAAATCACTTCCTTAAAGCTGGTATTCTGTCTGCAATAAATATGAATGAAAGCAAGCGTATCAGTAAACAAGGAAACTCTTATTATAATTGACCTCTCTTTGGCCCTTGTCA
>JACXGK010000055.1:91294-109772 GCA_016801125.1 Novumbra hubbsi
GGGGGGGGGGGGGGGGGGGGGGGGGGGGGGGGGGGGGGGGGCAAAACGTTTAAGTATACTTGTCGATTTGTTCTGCCAGGAATGCCTCATGAATGTTACTGTGGGAGTTAAGGTCAGAAGGTATAAGAACGAAAAAACAAGGCCACTAAATATATATTGATATAATGGTGTATTTTATTAATTTAAGTCATTTAGCTAAGCAGCTTGTGAATTGCTCAAGGCACAACAACCGATTTTTCACTTTGTTAATTATGGGACTTTAACCGGCAACCTTTTCTGTTGCTCTGGTCATTATAAAGGCTAATGCTGTATGTGGTTTTATCTCATCACTGTTTGCACAAAACTCCTGTTTGACTGTGTATGAACCGGATGAACCTACTTGTGTTTGACAATATTGGAGATTTTACTCTGGATTATCAAAACAGGCCAGGAGGACACAACCTGGACAATACACCTAGTAATGTCTCAATAAGTTGTTTTGTTTTAAGAGTTATGCAAGTCAACCCTACAACTGTTAGGAAGCAGGAAAAAGAAGCATGTAATGCTTCAACCATATGATGCTATGAATTGTTACAAAGGTAGACTATAAAGTACAGGTTGAAATTGAAAAATAATTCTATATTTTAAATGACGTAAAGCTCCTTTTAAGATGTATGGACATTGGTCTATAGCTGAATGTAAAATGTGTTGATGTATTATTAAACTGAAAAGTGAACACAATGTAAATTCCTCTGTCTGTTTCTATCACTCTATGATGTCTACTGTACATTTCTCTGTCTGTTTCTATCACTATATGATGTCTACTGTAAATTCCTGTCTGTTTATGTCACTATATGATGTCTACTGTAAAGTCCTCTTGTCTGTTTCTGTCACAATAAGATGTCTACTGTAAATTCCTGTCTGTTTATGTCACTATATGATGTCTACTGTAAAGTCCTCTTATCTGTTTCTGTCACTATATGATGTCTACTGTACATTTCTCTGTCTGTTTCTGTTACTATATGATGTCTACTGTAAATGTCTCTGTCTGTTTATGTCACAATTTGATGTCTACCGTAAAGTCCTCTTGTCTGTTTCTGTCACAATATGATGTCTACTGTAAATTCCTTGGGTCTGTTTACGTCACTATATGATGTCTACTGTAAATTCCTCTGTCTGTTTATGTCACTATATGATGTCTACTGCTTGCACCACCATATTATTAAGAGAAATACTGGCCATGTTAAAATGTGTTTTAAAAATATTTTATTTCTTCCGTAAATTGACAATGCAATATGTGTCTAATACTACACTATTTGATGGTTGCCACAAGTAAGGAAATAAGAGACATTTCCCGAAGGTGATAAATATTCTCAAACAAAACAAAGACGATTGTGGATTGAAATGAACCCCGTCTGTGACATCTTTATAGACATTATCTGCATGTCACGATCAGAACCGCGGACAAGAGAACAGAATGGATACCATGGATGATTCTAGTTTCAGTCAGTATAGATCTTTCCTCCTCTCATTTAAGTGTATCTAGTCTAGGTTTAATGCATATTTCTGCAAGCCCAAGCAGGGTACCATAGAATTACCACTTTACTCTTGCAGGCCCTGGGGCTTTGGAGCCGACTTTGACATCAAGAGACCATGTTTGGGAAAAGGAATGTGCGGCAAGCTTTCACCTCCAGGTATTTATCTTTTAAGGCGGGGTAGGGTGGGGTGGGGGGGGGGTTGTAGGTGCAGTCAGGCTGAGCGAGGAGTAAGACAGACATGAACCTGTCTTGGATGAGATTCATATCCTCAACCAATCAAGTCAAAATTCCTCTGATGGCCATTCAAACTTCCGTCAACAAACCTCCGCAAAGCAACTTTTCAACATAAGTTCCTAGATCGTTGACAGTAAGATTCATGTTACCGATATTAAAATTTTTCACTTAACATGTTCAAATCATCTATAAGTGAGTTGTTACAATTTTACAATAAATGCCAGGCACTTTAGATGATTTAGGCATGATGCAGAAAAATGCTAATGCCGGTATCAGAACTTGGATGAAGGTATTAGCATTTTGAAACAATGCCAGGAAAACAAAGCTTGGATTGCTTTCAAAACATGTCCATCAACTGCTTCCTGAGTTGGGAAACAAATGTGTCACTTTGTAATTTGGGTGATCCATCCCTTTATGCCAAAACTTGATACTCAAATATTGAGTGTTCAGAGTTAAACAGTGTCTTGAATGTAACTTCTTACATCCTGGTGCAAATCATAAATAACAAACGATTACTTTATTTCTGAGGCAGAGGCTGGTTACTGTGATCAAGTGTCCTGCCGTCTTCTTGGTCAGCCATCATTACTTGTTTGGGTGTTTTGTTACTATCTTGGTACCACAAAACAATAAAAAATAAAATATAAAGGGAGTTCTTTTAGGATCCAAAAAGAGAAGATGAATGATTGTGTACCCTGGGTTTTGCATAAACCTGCCTCTTTCATTCTAAAACCCACTTAATGGAACTCCTTTGAACAACCATCTCTGTCAGCATTGCAGTACACCAGTGTCTCACTAGGAAGCCCGATGAAGCACAGGCCTATTTCTGCTTACTATATCTTCTCTACTAGGACAGCTTTAATGAACAGATCAATGGTGTTCTAATTAGCATTGGTTCATAGCACTCGTACTGGTAGATAGGGGAACAGCTAGATGGTACTGAAAGAGAGGTTTGGAAAACAGAAGTACACCATTAAGCTTCTTCCCTCAATCAGAATAAACCATTCCTGATCTTGGCCAGTGTCTGGGCCTCAGTGTATATGTGCTGATTTAGGACTAGAGGGCCAGCCACTGTTTATGCTGGATTTCTCTCCCGCTGAGCAGGTAATTAGATGTTCATTAGTATTAACACTAGGAGACCTATTAGCTGAATTAAGTGCAGGGATCTTTAAAACTTCATTGGAAATATCTTGGTCCTGAGGATTCGTAATTTCGCACAGAGTCTATACTGTATTTCTTAAACTGCAGAATCTACACTCTTGAGTAGATCATTTATTGCTCTCCAATTGCACCCTAATATCTTTTTGTCTCAGTTTGATCAGCTGACTCAACTAGTTCACCTAAACCCCAGTTGGCTCTGATCCTACTCTTTTATACATACTTGTGCTTTACTCCTAAACAGAAAATAATCCATTATCAATTAAAGCTATTATTGTGGCCTAGGTCAAACTACTTAAATACTATAATAATCTTTTATATTTTAAAATGCCCATTAATATTCATTTAGGAGACATTCTTATCAAAGAGTAAGTTACAACTATTACATTGTTCTTCAGATAAGCAAGACATTTTATCATGCGCTTTGCAATGATACATTATTTGAATTAAAATGCAATTCCATTTGAAAACCTTGGACATTGATTTAAATAGTTTGTGAATAAACAATTGGCTTCCTTTTATTTTCCTTCAAATTTATATTTAATTTACATTTTGCGTGGACACTTTCTGATTAAAACATGAATGGGAAGAAAGAAACACTGCAATACATTTCATTCCACAGAATTATTATTACTATTATGCAGTGATGATTAATATTATGACTATTATTATTATTGAATACTTTTTCCCATTGCCTCTCATAAACGAATGTATTCTGCACCTGCCATTAGGCCAACGTCTATCATCGAATGTCATCAACTACAATGCAGCATGACCCGTTTTAAGAAATCAAATTAAACTGAAACTAGTTAACACAAAAATAAAACATTTAAAGTTTAAGTTGGCAAAACGAGTCTAGATAGACACCCGTATGTCTCCGCTGTAGACTACTCAGGAATTAGTATTAGTCATTGACTCACGTGCGTTTTTTTTCATACAATTTTACTCAAATAGGTCTGTAACCCCTCAGCAAGATTCCGTCTAAGGTGGTTAACGTCAATATCCACTGTCCGTTGACAAGGTCAATAAGACCGCTATTAGGCTACTACAACTTCGCTAATATTGACCCGGAGCGCAGCATCGGAAACAACATGCTGCTGTTATCCTTTCAAACAAACGTACTGAAAGCACCAACAAATGAACATAAAGTATATTGTTCAAAAATGTTATTATCATCTTGCGTAATACGTTGCAGTTATACGTGGAATGAAAATGAAACTTACCACCAGATAGGGTAACTTGGTATGGAATGCGTAAGACCAAAAAAAAGCAGGAAACATCCAAGGTATATCATCCTTAAAAAAGTTTCGGAAAACATGTACACCAGATACACGCGCGCTCATACGCGCACCCTCGTTTTTTAATGAGAGGGAAAAAAACTATTTCCACTGCTGACCAATGCGTCTCGCCTAAAACTAGTGATAGGCTAGAGAAACAGTCTTTTGCGACTAGTCATGGCAGAACACCGGAGCCAAATATTAAAAGTTAAAACCAGCTTGCTTTTACGACCCAATCAGCAGGTATTGCCAAAGGGGAAATTCTGGTGTTACTGTTCCCTTGCGCGCGCTCTATTCCTGAGTCAGTCAGGCTGAACGCAAACACAAGAATAAGGCACAATTTTAAGTATATATATTTTTTAGGGCTCATTGAGACTTTGTCGCATTTGGCGTGCTGTGTGTTATATATAATGTTGTTTAAGAGAAGAGGGAGGGTCCGAGGCCTTTTAAATAGACATCGAACCCCCGTGGATTGGGTAGCTATAACAACCTGTCCGGATTTCACTCCCTGGTTTGAAGATGCTAAAATGCAGAAATAAATATGTGTGAATTGCTTGTGCTATTTAATTTTCTAATCCTTAATTTGCTTCTTGCATTCTATTGTAGATGCATCTCAATTCTCCTGATACGTTATATTGTAAGCGATAAGTAGTTAATCATTGGAACTTTAACTTGTAGATGTAATTATATTAATAATTTTGTAGCCCAAAACGTATCTGCATGCATGGTCCTTTTTATATTTATTTTATGAATTCCGATACAGAAAAGTATCTAGCGAATTATAGATTTATTTACAAGACTCATTACCCATAAATTATCAAGTGTATTATAGTTGCCAGTTTATTGTAACTGATTAGTTGTTGTCTGCTGCAAACGTTGAGTGTTGCAAACGCTTTACATGGTAATATCTGCCGATACTTCAACGTGTTGGTTGCGAGTTGTTGTTCCTTATTGTCTTTAACATACAGCGTTAATAATTATTGTTATTTATTTTAGAAGTGAAAAAAATACATGGCCAATGTCTAAATATTATTACGAAACCCCTACAGATGAGGAAAAAGGCAATCTGGAACGAATCTTTTTTCTGTACTTCACGTATTAGCGAAATAAATTATATATTTTGACAATGACCTGTCCATGGTGCTTATGTGCGTTAGGCTGCACCACTCCACTTCATGGCAACGCTAAACTAATGTTGTACTGAGTTTACATGGCAGAGAGGGCATATCTCAATGTCAAGGAGCTGTTGATAGGTGATCTAATAGGAAGTGGACTTACTGTCCATTGATATGCACTCGTTGATGCATATCGTTGTTTTAACTATTCCGTTGGCGATTATGCAATAGACTACCACCCACAGTCGCACGGAGTTTCATGAGCAAATTCACAATGAACAATTTTATTATTCGACATGAAAGTGAGACCTACTTGGTAAGCTGCAACTGGCAATGATGTCAACCAAAATGGAATACACTAAAGTAGTAGCAACCAATTTAACTAACTAATGTCCAACTCAATCAACGCTTTCACTGGTTAGAAACACCAACCCAAGGACACGATATTGATCTTTTTGGGTGATTTAAACATGAATGATTTAGACAGATACTTTTTTCATTAATGGATATTATTTTTTAATGATGGTTTTATTGATAAAAATGTACATGTTTATCAAAACGAGATATTCAATCACATTTAACAGTCATTCCATTCCTGTTCCTCATGAAAGTATTTCATTAGCCCACTTAGCCATTTCGAATCGTATGAGAGAGGTTTGGGGAACAATGACTTACTACACCTACATGACCTAGTGAGGCACATTGGATTCTTACGCCATCTTGTGTACATTGAATATAGTGTGGACAGAGCAGGAGGGGGCACACAACAGATGCATAGGGAAGGTGCATGTTTCCCAACGACTTACCACAGTCGAATCTGCAGGTTTCTGCCTCGAAACAATGACTTGCTAGAGTTCTGACTACCCACCCCAACACAGGGCCCGAATGGTCGAGTTTGTGTAGAACGAAGGGTTCAGTAGAAGTATTCATTCCGAATGGTTTAGGTCTACGTTAAGGTTTGGGAACAGCAAATTACTAAAATTATCGATTGAACTTGCAACTGTCAAGGTCCGTTTGCAACTGCACATCCACCTTCAGCCCCAGCATTCACAATCGCCCCTAGTGGCTTGTTATAAAGAAACGTTATAAAAATATGGAAAATAGAAAATAATAGAAAATAATGTTGTCAATGTTGTCATCAATCTGATACGATGGATTTACAAATCTCATACCCTGTATTAACACAAGATGCCTAATTATGTAAAAAAAAAAATACAAATTGTCTGATTCAGTAGGTTGGAAAATACTGTAGGTTATGACACATATATGTATACCTAAATGTGTCATGACAGTGTTATGAAAGTATTATAACAGGTTGTGACGTGGTTAAGACAGCGTCATTAATGTGAAATAAATAATACAGCGGCAATAGTAGAACTAGTAGTATACAAATAAATGTTAAGCATTTTGAAAAAAAGAGAGATGGACCTCAGAGAGCAAAAGGTAAATAAACACAACAAACCAGTAAGTAGACAGCTAGCTAATATGGATAGTATGCCAATAAAAATGTAGTTAAAATAAAAACAGCAATTATGGTTGTACTTTGTTTTACTATTATGAATATTTTGTAAAATAATTTTGGTTAATCGTATTTGTTTTGATAACAGATGATGATGATGTTGATCTTGTGCATCTTTAGCTGTTGTATAGGCTACAATGCGTGGATCTGAAGCCTATGCGGCCCTTGGGATCAAAGAACCCATAGGCTAGTGGCTCCTTACAGAGATGCAGAAGTAGCGTACTTCTAGGTGGCAAGGTTGTTTCTTGAATGGAGATCTTACCTGGAGATATATATACGGCCCCTAGCTCACTTTTCAGGTCCATATGAGCCTGTGTATTCCACCTTTCCTTTAACGGGATCAATATGTATTTTTGAGTTTCCTCTTGCTATGCTAAACCCAAAGATAGACTAGCTTAACCCAGTTTTCTTTGAAGGGACTAAAATAAACAAGTGAAAATAGCCTATTTGTGAAGCTACGAAACTATGAGCGTGAATCAAAAAACGATTTGTGACTACATTATAAAAAACATCTGTCCCTAATACCCTTTATATTTTATTATCATTAAAGACTGAAGGCCATTTAGAACTGAAAATAATGTTCCGCTCATTTGGGGTGTGATCTCTGATGTATTTGACGTGATTGAAATAACTACGTTTTGTCATTCATAATTAGTTAAACAAGGAGACAGGGGAATTTATATGTAAACTGCATCCACAAATAGTTTGACTCTGGAAATGTATAGTGTGATGCCAAGGGGTTCAACAGCTGCAGCCTGAAAGGGTTACAGCTGCAGAGAAGACAGGGTGCCAGTCCTGTCTAATCTGGAAACAGACAGAAGCAGGGGTACTGGCCATGTGTCAATGGGTACTGGTAGGGGAGGAGGTGTGAACGATGCCTTTTTTCCAACTGCCGTCAGCATTGGCAAGCAGGCAGTCAGGGGTGGTGGGGAAAACACATGATGTCTGCTCGGTTTACAGTAATGCTATGGCATGGCATGGGAATGGTCTGTGCAATGTAAGTGTCCAGCAAGGAGGTTAACATCACACCATTTCTGTTGTGTTAAGTATGTGTCATGGGATTTGACCATCCATTATTTATCTAGAAAATCAGCTAGCATGCAAATACAGCAGAAGTTCAGCATGCCATTTGCTGTTATTCAGTGACATTAGTCCCAACGGTGTGATTTTGTGGTGAGATAACGTGTTCTAGTACTGACATCTTTTCTGGACTGACAAATGTCAATGCTGCATCCTCACAAGTTCTAGCCACTCAACATCTTAAGAACATCTTTGTTTTGATGAATTTACCAGTCAAACAAATTCTGATTACCATTAGTTCTTAATAAAGTTAGTTACTATTGTATGTACTTACAATATAATTACACCAATACAGGCCATTTATAGTATCTTTGCAAGTTTATTGAAAGTTTGACACTGTACTCTCTTTCCAAGGGTGTTAAGGCTTTGCTGCTACTTTTCCGGCAGCAACAGTGGCAATTTATTCAGTTTTTCCTCAGACAGGAACAGAGGGACATTGTGTCAGTGGGCCATTTATGGCACCTCTATGTGGTTGGGGTGACCTCACTGCCATGGTGATGTCATCTAGCATTCTGTCAAGGCCAAGCTATGCCCTGAGCAACTAGTGACCCGCGAGCCAGCCTGGTATGTATCCTTGGTTGCACATGGCTTGTTCATCCTCTCTTTAAAAGAAGAAAGCGGTGAGCACTGGATATAACATGACTATATACTTATTTTGGTAATTATAAGTGTGATTCTTTACCTGAGGTGGTGAATAAATAAATCGATAGACAATAATGTTTCCTTCAGACTTGGAACAAACACATTTGTTTTTGTCAGTTAGATGTATGTTAGTTGATTCCTTGGACATACTGTAAATACTGTGCCCTCATAAAACATGGGTACATTGCTGAGTTGAGTTTTGCGTTTAAGCTACTGTGACAGGTCACTGTTTTTAAACTGATGGTGTACAAAATTTAACTCATTGCAGTGAGGACACTTGTTTTTCTCTAATTTCCTGTTTTTCAATTTTTCTCCCCTGCAGTTTGACGGTCTAATGACTTTTATGTTTCATGTTTTAGTCTTCACTGAATCATTGACTGGAATCATTTTGCCATCCAGGAAAAATAACCTAACAGGTGGGTGGGCTGTCAGTGTTTTTATTGTGCTCTTCATGAAGAATGCCAACCACTAGATGTCAGCATTGTGTAATTAAATGATAACTTACTTTCATTGAGCGTATGTCCTATTGTTTCCTTGCTAGGTCATATAGGCCATGCTTTAAAAACTGTCCACCAGTACCGTTGTTTACAGCTGGCAATTAAAATGATCATTAATCATTACTTTGCTAATTTCCTGTAACAAATATGGATATGGAAGAGTTGTACACTAGAAATAAACAAAGGTCTATAAGTCTATCAAAACATGTCAGTCACCACAGAGAAAACAGGTTAAATGAAAACCATGTTTATGCAACATCAGCATTCAAACTCAAACACTACGACAACTACATTGACAGTTCAGTCTGGCGTTGTGCGTAGAAGTCTTTAATCGCTCCAGTATTGGCACAGAGCAATGCTTCTTGTCTCCAACACAATCACACTGTGTCCTCAATGTGAGTGAGTTCAAATGCAATCGACAGGAACACACAGCGGCCGGCCGGGGGGGGGGGGGACACAACCTATTGATTAAACACAGACATTCTTCCAGCTCCGCCGCTGCTACTCTGTTTACATTACAACGTTCCCAAGGAAGAGGGAGGAGGGAGTTGGCTATGCCTTGATAAGTCTCAGTCATGACACACCCCTTGGAGGAGGTCAGCTCACACCTACCTGGAAACTAATAACTACCCATCAGTTTGACCTTACATTTGAAACCTCCTCAGATCTGCCGTTGGGTGTTGACACGACCTTGCCTCCCTGGCTCTGCTGGGTGTAGCGGGCATTTTGATAAGACATGATTGATGATGACCTCCACTCTGGACACTGGCCTCTCTGCACAGCCTCTAGGACAGGAGAGATGGTCCAGAAAATGTGTGGCCTGGGTGTGTATGACATCATGCCATGGCAGGAAGACTAAGGACTGGCACTTTACAGGCCAGGTGTGCGTGTGTGTGCGTGCGGTCATCTGTCCAGATGAGCTGTGGT
Organism: Novumbra hubbsi; assembly: GCA_016801125.1. Lineage (NCBI taxonomy): Eukaryota > Metazoa > Chordata > Actinopteri > Esociformes > Umbridae > Novumbra > Novumbra hubbsi. Next base: position 101,258 of record JACXGK010000055.1, read on the forward strand.
CAGGATGGGTGGGAAAGCTGTGGGTAGCCTGTATGACCTCACTACGCCCATCCTATGCCCTTTATCCACATGTGTGTCACTTCAACCCTGGCCTTTGATCACTGGACTCTTCCACCAAGGCACTTGGACAATTTTGTAACAGCTGAGGTCAGAGATAAAGCAGTGGATTTCGCCAGAGTAAGAGGGTCTGTCGGTGTAGGTTTGACGATATAGGAACACCCTCACTGTTTTTCATCAACAGCAGCTTGGCAGGACGGATACAGTGAGCAGGGACCCAGGGTTCTTTCCTTCACAATATCTACCTACATATCTAACACACCCCCTCTCTCTCTGCCTTTCCCCTTACATCGCTCTCGCCATGTCTCTATTCCTGTTTTTATTCTTGCAGACCATAATAGGTCTCTGGGTTTTCCCAGGTCACCATCGCTGACTACCAGAGACACACCATTGAAATAAAGATTGTTATTTTGACGAGACACACCAATAAGCACAGCTGTTTCTATATATCGAATTCGTACTTTTGCAGTTCAAAATTGAAAATTAAATATAAACATTCAAAACCCATTTTAAATTGGTAGAAATTATCTTGTTAAAAAAAAATACACTTTCACATTTTGTAATGTTCAAAGCCTATACTCTTTCCTGTTGAACATTTTACTTTGGTGCCCATGAGAGCAAAGGCAAATAGCGGCTTCTGAAGATTTGTCATTCTGTACACATGGTTAACTCAGGGTGTTCACTGTTTGCTTGGCAACCTCTGAACGGATCATATCTTGTGGCTTTGGTGCATAACTGAATAATATCCAAGTCTGCAGAAGGTAAATGCAAATTACATATGTTGTGGGTTTACATGCACAAAGTGTAACACTTTGAAATGGAATGTAGTCAATTTAGGGAACAGTGACTGAGCAAAGACAAACATTAAGAGATAGTGTTACGTTTGTAAATAAATTAAATGAATAGACCTTTGATCAACTTGTCAAATATACCTTGGTGTCTTGCTACCTAGGTAGAAGTGTACTTCTCTATTGTTTATAATACTATACTGAGATGTGCCAGCTATCATCAGGAAACTTTTCCTTTCATGATGCCTGTGTTGTTATACTTAGCCTTGCACTTTTCAGTTGAACTCAAGTGTCACTCATGCACATTGCAGTACTCCATTAGTTAAGTCTCCATGGTATGGTGTCTATTAAACAAGGCATCGCAAGAATGGACATGCCACTACATGCACACAATTTGCTGAAGTATGTCATAACATTTCTTTAGAAAATATGCACGCTACAAATTAAGTATTGGGATGAAATTGTACTGTGGTAGTCTTTGATACTTGAGAGCACTGCCACGTAAACTTTTGTAATATCTTACACCATTTGATAAGCAAGATACCAATGAAACTGTCCCATTTTGAGAACTAGAAACACAAATGGAAAGGGACCCTAGCATATTCAGTTTCCACAGTGAGCACAACTGTAAATAAATGTTTGTATTTGTTGTCGTAGGATTTAACTTTTAATGAACTATTAATGTATGTTATACATGCCTCAAGCCTGTCCATTGAAAACACACCTCATTAGGGATTTGATGTGGTGGGTGAGGTTTCATGCCTGGTCATGTCACTAATTTACAATGGAGCTAAATTCCTGTTGTCGGGTTGCTCCATCTCCAGCCCCCTAGATTGATTACAGTATTTGTTATAATATCCAATCAAGTTAGGAGGATTGCGGTTAAATAATGTGCAATTGACAGAGTGTAAAAGGGCATATCCCCTCCCCCTACCTAGTGACATAATTTCTACTCCGCAGCGTTGGGTCAGTGGGTGAGTCATGTCATTTAGAATCCCCCCTGGGACACAGTCAAAACAACCCAGGGATTGACAGTGCATGTGTATTGCCTTTTTAAAAACAACAGTTACTTCGGTTTCGGAAGGAGGAGTGACTGGCTGACGGATCCTGAGAACTGCGTAGCGCTCACACAGCGCCCTACCAACCTGACGCCTGAAAGAGCAGAGCAGCGAGGGCAGACGCACCGTCAGCCTCCAAAAAACCCAAGCCACAAATGATGTCTGGTGCATGGAAAAGATCATGTGGGCCGGCTGGGCAGACTAGGGGTGGTGAAAGCAAAGAGGAGGTTGGCGGTGGTGGTAGCCGAAAAGGATTGGACGGATACGATTTACATTCCTTCTCCTGGGATGTGATATCTAGACAAGGTCAGAGCAAGGCTAATATGAAAGACACAAGAAGTAGTACAAGCGGTAAAACATTATGGAATCGTTTTTTCTTGTCCATGGTCTACACAACGATTTCTATGTGCTACGCAATCTGGGGCAATTCGTACATTAGCAATTGGGTTTAGCCTATGGAGAAGGAAATGCCTGGAACTCCATCAACATCCTACAGCACATTCCAGCTCATTTGAATAGTCTGTGTTCAGAAGTGCTCCTAACCTCAATGCCCAGAGGAAACTCGGTGTAATTGTTAAGAAATGTAACACTGCAGGCTAACTCCTAATCCTGTCTGAGTATTCTAGTCACACTAGAAGTGTAGACCAGGTTGGCTTTAACACAAGAAAAGACCAAGGCTAAACCCGCATTTAGTTATGGATACCTTTTGTGTAATGTTTGATATTTTGACATAGATGTTATTTATATTATTCACATTCCTCAATCGAAACGTAATGTCGCATGGATGAAAATATTGGCTGATGTTGGTGGGAACACATGTGCATGTGAGGACAAAAGAAGGGAACATAAGTGATAACAATAGTTAGCATGGCAACATATTTAAGGGAATACTGTAGACCCTAAAGCTAAGCCAATCTCCATATAAAATGCCAAAAAATTACCAAAATAGTTGGATGTTGTGGTCACTACTTTCAGAGTAGATGAGGCTTAAAGATCGGGAAACAAAAACAAATTTCAACCACCATCTGCTTGTAACACACGCACCCACCAGTGACGGACTGTTTTTTTGGTTTCTCAACACAATGTAATGAGAACTGAGGGCGATTAAAAAACCTAAGCAGGGTGTGGGAATCAATTAACCCACTCACCAAACATGCCGGACCAATGGGTATTGCCTGCCAGGATTAATGTTGAGTCTTGTCATGTTGCTGACAAACCCGTCAGCTGATCTCCTTTAAGCCAGGTGTTATAAAGCAGTCCAGAGATCTTTCTCTTACAGTAGCCTATATTCAAACCGACTAACACTTGTGTAACTATGTAAAAGGAATTCCTCTGAAGTGGGTCTCTGAAATCTGTAATACCTTAGTAGTAAAATACATACACCTCTATACCGCATGGGTATTGTGGAACTCCTGTCTTCATTATAATTTTAATCTTTGGTCAATCCTTTAATCATTTACACTCATTCTCTGTTTTGGATTTATATCTAGCAGAACTTGCCATTTAGTAAACTAAAACTTGGCAGAGGTTCTGTGCTCTTTCTGATAGATGTATTGTTTAATATTCAGAATGACGTCACTGGTTCTGGCATGAGTTTTTCCCAGGTGTATGCTATAAGAAGAAATCTGGATCTTTCCCAATTCCATATGTGTCTTTAAATCCTTACTCCATAAATGGAGGTGTACATACACAAGTTGTCAGGTAGTCAGCAACTCTAGAGTGAGTCTGCAAATCTTAAATCATAAAGATGTTGTTTTCAAATGATGTCTGTCAAAGTTTCTATTGTACATCAGCATATAGATGACAATAGTTTCATTAGAACAAGAATGGACAATCTTTTCTTAAGCACTCTTGCCAAAATTCTGCGGATTTATGGCTGTAGGTATGAATTTATGCTTACTAATAAAAGGTTCATCTTATGCTCTTAAGAGGGTTTGCAAAAAATAAATATATTTGTACTTATTCCAGATCATTCTTCTATTTTGTTCTTTTCAGAAAAAAACCAAAAAGTATATAAAAAAATTAATATATTATAGGTGCACACCACACTGTTATTTGACTAAGACAAAGAATATTTAACAGAAAATAAAAAGGAATTATGCTACACTGTGATTTAGGCAGGTTGTTTCTGTCCACATTCAGGTCAGCTGGTTCTGGAGGTGATTAAAACAGGTTTTGTTTCTGGGTGGAATATAAATTCACATTTGGAGGCAGAGTGCGATTTAGGATTCTTTGCCTACTTGTCTTGTTATATATTTCCCCAGCAGCAGAACATCATTTGGATAAGCACAGTGCCAATGTAGTCAGTCACTGCCATACTGAACATTTAGCAATTGAGTTATGATTCTACATGCAGCACTCCACATTAAACCTTTGTACAACCCTTTATCCCTAAAGACTATCTTGGCCTTTTCAGACAAGGCATGCTATTGACCAATTGGCAGTAACCACATGGGACAACAGGCTAACACATCTGCTCAGCTGTCAGGAAGCATTCTGCCCAAGACATACTGCTGAACACCTACACTATCAACTCAGAGAGCCATGTCATCAAAGTCCATCAGGTGCTGTTTACATTAAAACATTCGAATTCGGGGGTAGGTCTCTAATAAAGACTTTCATAAATCCGTTCGTGTGCGCGTGTTTGTGTGTGCGTGCGAGTGAGAGTTTGCATTTGACCTCAAGACAACACAAGTGATAAATACAAATTCAATTTGTAATATTAGAAATAATGTATATTTTACAATCTGAAACAGTATCAGTTTCCCAACGCAAGCGCGCTCTCCATTTCACCCACCCTCTCTCTCTCCCTCACCCACACTCTCTCCCTCTCCCTCCAAGAGACTTACTCTTCGCTAATGGGAGGAGCGCAAAATTCCTCTCTTTATAAGAAGTGCCGAACTTCCAATAAGGGATTTTACAGAGCTACTCAGGAGAAACGAAATGATCTGCCCTGGAGCCGCAGCAAAATGCTGGATGGACACCTACTCCTGGGATGGTTATCGTTCACAGTTATAGTGTACCTCTTCAACTTGCCCGGACCGACCACAGCGTATTTCGGGTAGGCACCGGATCCATCCACATGTCATTGATTTGAGTTTATTACGAGGTATCACCTGCTCTTAGAGCAACTTTGATTGAGCGGATACATTACTGTACTCATATTAGCCTGCGGTTCATTCAATTGTTGGAACTTTCGTCTTGCCTAAAATGCCTAGATATGTCTTAAATTAATAGCCTGGTTAGGCTATGGGACTTACGTTAATTACAGCTGATGTTACCTCTAGTATATCTATATGAAACGCGGTGCAAGTAAATCAGTTACTCGTGTCATTGCACCTATATTGTGAATTTTGAAGTACCTGCAAAATTTTTGCTAATAACTGTCAGGTAGCGGCACTTGTGTAGCGCAGTAGCCTGTCACGACGGGTGCGAGAGCAGGTTGAAGTGAGATGATTCCGTCACATTGAAGTGGTTGATTTGCCTCACCAGTGTAATACTAGCTGAGCCTACCGAAATGTTTTCCCCTTTTGTCTTTAGATTCTAGCCTGTTTTAAGCGGAGGGTTCTCCTTAAAACAACCTGGATGTCAGCAGGCTGTGAGCAAGTTCTACTTTAGATACATAAACAAGATCTACTATGGACAGTTAGCAAACGAATTGGTCTAAACCCTAGTGTTGTCCAACAAAAGTGATTTTGAATGCAGTTGGTGACAGGTACGCTCGGATATCGATAATAATGACTGATAGCAGACGTCTAAGTTATTTTTGTTGAAACACTCGTAGGCCTAATATTCAACTACTTGCAAAGTCAGCTCTGAAAGAGCTAAAGGTGAATATCGGCCTGATTCGCAACAGCTGGTAACAATAAAACAATGCAGCTTAACCGGTGGCCGAAACGTCTGTTCTGCTTGCTGAAAAAAAAAATCCCCATTCAGCATGAACATCGGGATAGAGAGAATTCTGGCGTAGGTTTAAGGGTTAGCGCTCTCACAAAATTGAAAAACAGTTCAAACACGTGAAATAATTTGTCTAGACTGGAGTTTCCAAATGTTATGTGATAATATCAAATCAATTACAGTGTTTTTTGTTTAATTATATCAGCAGTTAAATTGTTTTTATCAGGGAACGCCTTTGTTTTTAAGGTGTTGTCTGCTATGACCTCCACTGCAATATACTGTATCGAGGCTTCTGGCAGCCGTTGTCTTTTTGGATGAACTATGATTCAGATTTCTGGATGACCATTAACCTGTCAAGGCACACTAAAGATAGCAACATGAATGCAATATCAACAGGACCTTCAAAGCTTGTACGTGAAGGATACAATTAGCCTTCTGCAGACGTGTTATAGCTTGGATATGTTACAACAGCAGTCTCCTTCGCAGTTTGTTGTTTATGCATCACTAATCCATTTTCAGTGGCACCTGCAATCTCTCAGCAACTTTTGACAGAATTTAGATTTTTGTTAGGGATCCTTTATTCTACCAAGAAACACATTTTATTGACACATTCTTTTTACAATGTACAGACAATACATTGTTGATGACAGAGGTAATTGATACTCCCTTTTGTTGAAAACAATCTTTGTTATGAAAGGTGAGTAATGCACACGGTCACATTTTATGTAATTGTAGAGCGATGAGAGTGAGTGATGACAACAGCAGTAGTTCCAGGGGATAGGTGATAAGGGCATTGTTTAGCTGTGAACCAGTGGGGTAACACATGGACGGGAGGCCCCCCCAGGACCTGCTGGACATTATTAGGCTGTAAACTCGTTTGTTAGGCCTCAGGGGCTGCTGAATTGGGGCTTGCCTTCCCTCTGATCTCATATAAGGAAACCAATAAATTAGGGAGGCCCGGACAATGCAGACTAGGGTGGAAGGAAGGAATAGCAGTGTTTGGAAATAATTACTTTTCGGAAAAACGATCTTGGTTTGCATTGCCAAAAGTTATGCGATATGATAGGAGTGTCCGTTTAGGCCTGATGTGTCACTACTCAAAAGGTTATGGCTCCTGACCGGTACAGTATGTTGTCCAAGAAAGTTATTATCACCATAAATCAGAGGTTATTGCAGATGATAAATATAAGTCACTTCTTAAGGTTACAGTAAGTTTAATTACTTTGTGTTCTTACTGCACTGTTGTCTTCAGTCCTATGCTAGTGTTGACTCTCATGCTGTCCCGATGTGTGAAAATGATCTATGTGAGAGTAGTTCCGCAGCCCAGTGCCAAAAAAACCACATCATCTCTAAAAGTCACACGTGTATCAAGTGAGCTGTCTTTTCTCTCTTTTTTCTCTGTCTTTCTCACCCCTCTTTCTCTTTTACTCCAACACCTTTATAATGATAGTGTTGAATAATAGTCATCCAGAAACATGGTCATGTGCCCTCAAAAAGTTGCCTGTATTAAGCTAGACAAACTCACTGGGTCTAGAGATATCTCATATCGACTGAAACTCTTGGAATGTTCCAATTTCTTCTAGCAATCCGATCTGTATCTGTAGTCTTTGAAGTGCAAAGGGACATTTAGAATGATGATAGCAGTCCAGAGTTATGTCCTAAGGTCAGAGGTAGAATATAAATGATATGAATGTCAGTGAAGGATTTGGCACTTTAAGCCGGAGGACATTAGACAGAGAGACCCGGCCCAGGTGATATAGATACATGCAGAATGTTGCTGCTACATCCACAAAGCCAAGCCAGAAACCGGGCACCACTGACACCGAGCAACACTCACTCACTCACTCACTCACACACACACACACACAGCCCTGAGCTGGCTGACATTGAATGAAGTATACATACATACTAACACACTCTTGTTCAAATAAATATCTGCCATGAGCACAAGGACACAATCCTCCAGGCCCTCCTCCTCGGGTACTGATTTACTCAAAATAGATGGTCGATGTTGCATACCCAATTTCCAGAGTGCGGTGGAGCATAAGTGTAACATAAACACGGTCTCTGTTGACCATAGTCTGCAGCGGCTGAGGCGGGGTGGGATTCCTTGCGTAGTCAAGCACCCGCTCAAATTGGCATCCTTTGCCACAAGAATGTGTGCGTCCATTTACTTTCCCCTATTCAGCCTGTTGTGGCAGGTGCTGCTTCTCACTTCCCGGGAACGTTATGCCCACCCTCTGTTGTGTGTTACGTCCAAAGGATGGGTAGGGAGTGTGTGATGGCTCATTGAGGGGAGCCCAGCGGAAGGGTTCATCTTCAGGAGTTTCAGCAGGATGCTTTTTAACAAGCTAGAGCCACTCATTTAAACGCTAGTATACGCGTCCTACTTTTGGCTTATAGAATTGCATAGTTTGTGGTCTTGTTAACTGCATTCGATGCCAGCTGTAAACTGATTTCCGCAGACGTTTTGTTTTTATTTAGTTCAAGTTCTTTGGCATACAGGAATACTGCACACAACTATGCTAAGTATGGTGATTTAACAATCACAATGGCATCAACACGAGTGTTAATAGTGTTGTTTATTGCTTGGAAAGCTCTATGTTCCCTGCTACAGACAATGCCACCAAAGGTCATGTCCACTTATTGTTTTAAGTCCATCTTTAAGAGAATGTGGCAAAATGCCCAAAACATTAACTAAACATGTATTGCCTT
>JACXGK010000055.1:109872-142275 GCA_016801125.1 Novumbra hubbsi
CCCCCCCCCCCCCCCCCCGCCCCGATGCTGCGGGTAATATCTGTGCTGCAGCTGGTCTCCCGGTGGTTTGTGGAGAGATGCTGGGTGATTACCAGTCATTAAGTGTGAGTGTGGGCTCAAGGCTGGCATTTGCAATGGGCTAAGCTGGCAGACAGTGGTGGCAGGCTTTTCATTACAGGAGCCTTAAGCGCTGATTAGGCCTGACGCTACGCTAGCTCATAGGCAGGGCACAGACAGGCAGGGCACAGACAGGCAGGGCACAGACAGGCAGGGCACAGACAGGCAGGGCACAGACAGGCAGGGCACAGACAGGCAGGGCGGGAAGCAGCTCCCTGCATGGGATAGAGGGATTTCCCTACTTCAGAGGATATCCTGTGGCTACAGCCACACCTCAAAGGGTATCACTTTACTATGAGCCAGTGAGATAGGATTCTCTCCCAGCACTGGCTGGCTGGTCCGAGCCTAGGGGGTGGTGAGGTGACTTCATGTGAAAAGTAGAAGCCTATGATAAAACACCCATATGCTGGAGAGAGAACAAGAGAGGAGGGAGCCTGGCGATCTTTTGTCCTGGTATATTTGGTGCAGTATTGTCTTAAGCTGGTGTTACGAGTTCGAGTTTGCACTGTGCAGTGTGGTTTTAGGGGTACGTCCTCCCAGGCGTCATCGGGTAAAAGGCATGCTATGCCCATAGCAGCCACTTGGGTGAGCAGCCTCTTTCTGGAGCCCAGGATGGGACTCCATCAGCACTTTCTAACCCCTTTGAGTAACATTAGGAGAGTGGGAAATGAGATGTGAAAACATCAAAATCTAAAAGCAGTGGTCCCTGTGTAAATACCAATTCTGGAAAAAAGCTTCATGTATGCCTAGACGTGGTCAAAATGCTTTATAGGTACAGAATTCCAACTTTGATTTACTTTAATTTCTGATGTGATTCCACTGACTTGTAGTGTGCTGTGAAAAGAAGAAAACATTTCACTCCAGGATTGCTCATTGAATAACAGTTTACCATGGAACTCTACCAAAAACATTTATGTACCGATATATTATCGTTTAAAGATGTAGCATTTTGAGGTTTATATCCACCGGTGTATACGTTTTTGTACGACTGTACTTTGGTAGTCCGCAGATATGGAATGGAAAGAAATTCTCATTAGTAAGACTAAGAGAAGGTATATAGGAAGCTAAGAGAAGTTAGACACATAATGTTCTTTACAGATGGGAATCAGGACATAGCCTTGACAAGGGTAATTTGCAAAACAGGAAAGCCAATATAGAATCATGCTACTTTTAGTGGTCTGGGATTGATGATTTGACGTTAATTAGTGGGATTGCCATCACCATGTCATATGTTTTCCATCCTTAACCACAGGCCAATTTCCACCTTTACCCTAGTCTGTGGGAAAATGTCTGTGTGTGCATGTGTTACATCCAGGCTTGCTAAGCAGGCAGGAAGCACAGAGCATACGCAGTGTTGCCACAGGTTACCGTTGTTACATATTATCTATGAACCTGTATATTGTGTTCAACAGTTGGATCTCATATGCAAGTCCTAGAAAAATTAATCTACATTTATGGTCTAGAGATATGTTTCCTGAATCTTTAACCAAAGTGTATCTCCTTTATGTTGTACTAAGCGTATTGCTACAGCGCCATAGTTTGTTACCCTTATTCAAGTTTTTACCTAAGATTGCTGTGCCAGTGACTGTACAAATACCACGTTGTAGGTATTAGAGCTTGAGTTTTGCATTTCCTTTCTGCTGGCATTGCATTCAATTCATTTATTGTGATCCCCCAGAAGCAACTGTATATAACTGTCAAGAATATGACTAAACTTGGCAACTGGCTGTTGATTAAACAGCTACTGGAAAGTTTATTGCATGTGCTCACTGAACAATACAAGTAAATTAATGTGTTATTAATGTACAATGTGCATAGCAAATACGCTGGTTCCCTTGTGTTCAGTTGATTCTGGTGTGCGCGTGGTTGAGTGTGTATGAATGTGTGCTGTGGCTGAAGATGTTTGGTGCGTTGGTCAGTCAGTGTGCTGGTACAGGGGTGCTCTGCTCTGTGCCATGGTATAGGCTAGAACAGTGGAGTCATGCGGACACTGTTGCTGTGCGCCCAATCTGTGCCAGTCACACAGTGACTACAACTGAGCTGCTGACCCAAGGAGCCTTGAGTTCTCACATTGTAGTTAAACCTCTTACCAAGCTCAATTTTTCTTCACCTCAACCAACTCTGTATTTTTACAGTACTGAATACTGTATTGTATGTAATATATTCTGTAAAAACGATATGTTCTTAATGACTGCCTGGTAGGGTGTGTTTAGACTGCTGTGGAGTATTTCCTATAAGGAGGCTTGAAGGCCTGTTCAGTTTTGTGCTACACCATGTTGACAACAGGGATATATGGCCTCAATTTTACTTGAGGAAGGTATGATGCATGGTTCTGTTCATTAAGCTGTAGAATTAGGGAGAAGTCCCCTATCTTCAAGAGCTGACCAATACAGGATGTGACCAAGCATGATGTAATTTTGTTTCTTTGGTCACTTTCCTAAATGGGACTTCTCAGAATGTGACTCATCTTAGACATAATGACACAACGCATGACAGTAAGATGAAAGCAATTTCAATGTAAACTCGAGAAGAGATTTCTAGTTTCTAACAGAAGATGGTAGTGGAACAGTTTAAATGCATTTAGAAACAATTTAGGGCAAACACTGCTTCTCCTAAGCAACTTGAGTGACACAAGATGGACATTCTGTCAAGAAGGGCCTCTGGGAGACTCAATTTGGGGTGCCTACATTGGTTTATTCCAAACAGATCTGAGCACGCATATAGACTCCTTAGTTGTTGGTGCCACAGAAAGCTGAATTATACCAGCCACCAATAAGGACAGGGAGGCACAAGATAAGGATGGGTCGAAAAGAAAGAACATTGGCCTTTCCAATAATGTGACATACACTAAGATCAAACTGTCATTAGAATTAAAGGATTGTATTTGAAGGATGTGGTGAGGAACTCTATTTCACTCAACAAATGAGTCAACCAGAACTAGCTCCCAAAAATAAAAAGACAAGTAGCACTTTTATTCCATCTGTACTGTAAGTGAACATTTTCTGTTAGCGGGTTGAACAGGATGTATTGGAATTGTGTACATTAAGGGACACCAATACACTCCCATCTCTTAGAGTCTGAACAAGAGGCACTGAGAAACCTTATGAAAGCAATATTAATTCAAACCCCATATAAAAGCATTACAATTGTCTTACAGCACAGGCCATTTTATGTTAAAGAAATTAAATAACAAATGAAATACTCCAACATTTATAGTCCTTGACATTTGGATCACAAATGAGTTTGAGTTTTTTTGGGTGAAATTGTGAGGTTTGGGGATGAAAATTTGAGTGTTTTGAAACAGGCATTACATGTATTACCAGAGAATGATCGAAATACACGCTTTAAGAATATCATTGGTTCTCTGTGAACTAAATATATTAAAGATCCAATTCTTTACTGTACATTGTTGAATTTGTTGAGAACAAAATAACATAACAATGGTCAATGGAAACCAAAATCACCAACTAATTGAGGGCTGGATTTAAACTCACACCGGAAATGTAAGTATACAATTGAAATCACAGGCAGTACAAACACAGGCCTGAATTTCATCACGGCAACTCATAATGTGTATGGCCCCCACGTACCTTTATTCACTCCCGACAACATCTGGGCATGCTCTTGATGAGACGACAGATAGGATCTCAGTGAGAACCTGGACAGTCTGTGGTGCTACTTGGCGGCGTCGGATGCACCGATACATAACATTTCAGAGGTTCTCAATTGGATTCAGGGCTGGGTAACATGTGGACCAGTGCGGACCATCAATGCCTTCGTCATCCAGGAACTGCCTACACACTCTGGCCACATGAGGTTGGGCATTGTCCTGCACCAGGAGGAACCCAGGGCCCACAGCACCAGCACAAGTTCAGACAATAAGTCTGAAGATACCATTGGCTAGCACAAGGATGTCTGTGCTCCCATCCAAGGATTTGCCTCCCCAGACCATCTCTAAACCCAGTGCTGTCAGCATAATGTTCACTGCGTTGTCTTCAGACATTCCTCCTTGCACAGAGGAGCATATGCTGGTCCTGCTGCTGGGTTGATGTGTTTTTACAGCCCTGTCCAGCTCTCCTCATGTATCGGCCTGTCTCCTGTTATTTATTCCCTGCTCTTGAGTCTATTGAAACCTTAATGCGACAGCGTGTATGGATCAGCCATCCTGGACGAGCTGGACTGCCTGTGCATCCTGAATGGGCTGCAGGTACCGCCTCATGCTACCAGTAGTGACAAGGACACTAGCAAAACTAGAGATACGTCAGTCAGGACGCATAAGAAGAGAGCAATTGTCTGTAGGCACCATTCCTTTTTGGGGGGGTTGTCTGGCCGTTGCCTCTCGAGGGTCCCTGTTGCCGCTTCATTTGCACAAAATCAGGTGACATTGATGCACCATGCTTTATGCTTCCTACCTGAACAGATTGATATCCCTGAATTTCATTTGACTGTGATGGATTCATTAGAGCACACGTCTTTGTCACAAAACACAGTCATGAAACTTGGTTATTTTAAGACTTTATTATGGGTCTTCTGAAATTTGACCAAATCTACTGGTTTAAAAATATACATACATACAGCAACTTCAAAGATCAGTTGTGGTGATGTAGAAAGTTGTATCAATCAAATTTGTGACATGACCTCTTTAATTTAACTGATTATGATTCAGTAGACTCAACCACAAACATGATGATAGGCAAGACAGAGCAGCACAGGTCCCAAGATCCACTGTGCAAACAATTGTTTGTAAGTATGAAGTGTGACACAGTTATTCAGGTAAACCACGCAAGCTATCAAATGCTGCTGAGAGAAAATTGGTCAGGATGGTCAGGAGTCGACGAAGAACCACCAAGAAGCAGATCTGCAATGAATTAGAAGCTGCTGGAACCTAGGTGTTAGTGTCCACAGTTAAGCAGGTTTTAAATCACCTTCTTGCCGTGCAAGAAGGAAGTCCTTGCTTCAGAAACAGCCCCTTAAGGCATGAATGCAGTTTGTTGCTGATCACATAGGCAAAGAAAAGGCCTTCTGGAGGAAAGTGCTATGGTCAGATGAAACATAAATTGAGTTATTTGGCCACAACGACGAGAAGGTGAGGCCTTTAACTCCAAAAACCCATACCTACCGTTAAGCATGGTCATGGCAGTATAATGCTCTGGGGCAATTTTGCTGCCTGTGGAACTGGTGCTTTACAGAAAGTGAATGGAATAATAAAGAAGGAGGATTACCTTCAAATTCTTCAGGAAAACCTTAAATCATGTTGGGCCTTGGATGCAGTAGTCTGTTTCAACAGGACAATTACCCCAAACACAAATCAGAGAACATGTGGACTTTGCTAAAGAAAAAGGTCTGTGTCAGAAAGCCAACAAATTTAAGAGGAGTGGTCAAAGATTCCACCAGAAGCCTCGTATCGAGTTGAAAATGGCCATGGGACATTTAACCAAATATTAACATTGCTGTATGTATTTTTGACCCAGTAGATTAGGTCATATTTTCAGAAGACCCATAATAAAGTAATAAAAGAACCAAATGTCACAACTGTTTTTTGTAACAAAGAAGTAAGTATGTGCTCCAATGATTCCGATACATAAAAATAAGAGTTGTAGTAATTATTGGAAACTCATACTGCCAAGACATACATGTTTTTTACAAGTGTATGTAAACTTTTGACCACAACTGTACATATACTCTTCCCAAAATTCCTAATGATCTACTTTGCAAAACAACCCGATTTATCGTTTCTGGTAATCAATCACTATCTGAGTAAGTATCCTAGTATGCAGAGTACCTCATTTGTGAGAGGTATACTTGTTAACTTCATATTTAAAGGTCACATCAGAAGTTTTCAAGAAATTGCATTCTATTGAAGTCTCTAGCCTTTATACAATATTCAACATTAAGTTGGTTTGGACATATAAACACTTCTTGAATCAAACATCTCAACTGGGTCAACTAATAATCGTAATAGGTTCCAATTCAATGTTCCATATCGTTGATGTGATCCATCCATATTCGGGTGATATTCAAACGTTGCGGTAGAATGACCTACAGCTCCAAATATTGTCTTAAATGCGCACTGAAGAAGGGCTTGTATTTGACTGGAGTGCCGTCCGATTTTTCTTTTCGTCTTATGCGCTCGGATTCAGCCTACCTTCAATTGAGATTATAAACAAAGAGACAGTGTTGTGTCCGGCACATCGCATGCTTTATATATGACATTGAACCAAACCATGGATGGATAATCCTCATCAGAACATACGTGGACAAATTCCCGAAAAACTCTCTCCACTTTAGTTCATTCAGTTGTAAGATGTGGCCTAGGCGGGCGGCCCTGGTTTCCAGCCGGGCCTGGGAGAGAATACCGCACGAACATTCCTACTACCTTTTGCAGGGCTGGGCTCATGAGACACCAGATGGGATGAGGGATTGGGCAGGGTGGTCTGACGTTCATCTAAACCTGTCTTTCTGAGGAGAGGAGGACACTTTTTTACTGCACTGAGATTTTAGCTATAGCATACCAATACTGTGGAAGAGGGGAGGGGAAAACAAAGCAGGAGAATAGTAGGAGGGAGGAAGGGGAGCTTGGATGGAAAAAGCAGGCACACACATGGAACAGGGCAAGGTCACACCCAACCCAGATTCTCTATTCAAACTCCCCCCTGTTATCTTCCCAATAGCCTAGCTACTACCACAGGTTTTGAGTGTGTGTTAAATGCTTCTGAAGTGACGATGGTGGTTTGTCCAGAACAGACGTAGCCCCGCTGGGGCTCAGGGTTAGAAAGTGTCTTAGGGGAGGGCTGGATCGGTTCGCTGTTTTTGATTGAATATGATTATTGAGAGGGGAATTATTTCTGCTTCTGTTATGTCTGCTTGCCTTGCACACTTTTTACACCCTCTGTCTGTCTGGAAAACTTTGTTTTGGCTTACCTTTAATAAGACAGCTGGGTTGTTAATTTTGTCTGGGAACAGACATTGTTTTGAGTGAACAGCTGTAGGGAGTGATTGACATCCCTACAGAGTCCACCCGCCTGTAGGGGGAGGAGAGGGAATAGACTAGGTGGGGCTGCCATGTGAGAGGGAGCAGGGGGGAAGGAGATGGGAGAGCAGATAGGGAGGCAGAGGGATAGGGGGTTTGGGAAGGAGAAGGAAAATGGGGGAGGGAGTATACCAGACCACACAACCAGCAAGTCAAGACTGATTGAGAAACGGTGGTTTCTTGCTTTAGCTGTTTGGGCGTGTTCAGCCAGAGTTACATCTCGACTTATAGGTGTTGACTTTAGGTAACAGTACATGCACCACATACACACGTACAAACATACACACACATAGCACTTGTTGGTCAAGTGGGGTGGAGATGGTGAGAGGGTACACACTAGCTTCACATTTGTTAGAGCTTAAGTAACATTAGCCTCTGTTTGATATTCGGCGCATTCAGTGGAGTGTTGTAATAGCGAGGTGCAAGCCACACCCACCTGAAAATGCACTTCTCGTTCATTACTGACTGGCAATTTTTTAGAAGAGGATATTCTTTTAGGTAATCCACCGTAAATGTACAGCACAGCCCTACGCGTTGCTATTTTAGATATATAAGGTACCTTTGTGTCTTTTAGCTTGTAACATATATTTATGTAAACATTTTTGTACAACCCTTTAATATTGTAACCATTCCTAATCATTCATAAACTACCCTTATTTAAATCAGTGCCCGGGTCCTGCTAGGGCTTTGACACCAAGCCAGAAGGTGATGGCAAAGTAAGAATTCAGTATATCCTCCCGCGATCCATGGCTATATTGCTACATACGCACACACACAAACACACAGTCGATGATCCTATGCATTGGAAAATGTACATAAAGTAAATTTCGCAGGCAATGGGAAGTGTTGACTGGGGGAGAGAAAAGCCTAAACACACTCCATCGTCAATCTACCCAGTAAAAGGTGCACGTAGGGAAGGAAGAGGCAAGGCAACGTGTGAGATTAGCCTCGTTTGAAGCCTCCGTCGACAGTGTCTGTGTGCCTGAGTGAGGACTATGTGACTGAGTGTGTGGAAAAAAGCAGAGCTGAGCAAACAGCACTAAGAATCCCACCTCACGTGGGGTAATAGTGGCCTTCATTATGTCTCTGTTGGTGTAATGTTCCATGTGCATTGCTGTGCCAACACCTCATACAAAAACAGCCACGCAAAGAGCAGTTTATCTGAAAAACACACAGATCTACATGCTCTTGCATTCTAAGGTATTGGACCTGGATCTATAAGGAGTTAAAAATTACCTGAAATGTATATACGGTAGTCAGTTTTTCATCTTTATAGAATGTTGACTGAAATTATGTTTAGTATGCCAATGATTAATCCACAGATAAAAGAGACCCAATATGAAAACCAATATTTTTAAAAGTAAACATCTTTGAATAATTGTGAGTTAAAACGCCTAAGTCAACCATCGATTAGGGTTCAGCCTTGCTAGGTAGCACCCTTGTTGTGCTCAAGCATTTTAACTGTAATATTTGTGTGAAATGTATATGTGCCCTTATTCAGCAATATCCTAGCAACATTATGCATGCATTGCGGCAGGTCGGCTTCATGCATAACATATGCAGAATACATATTGTTTGTTCATATTTCAGGTGAGCGATTGACATGATGGTTAGGATTCATCAGAAGCTACGACCATTCCACTGAATTGTATACGTTTGGAATATTATTTATTGTTATTTATTTTCATACCTCTTTGACCCCTTTTTTTCTCCCCCAATTCATTCGAATTCAGTTCCATCCACAAACCTGTCTCATCACAACTACTTGAAGATTTTGTTGACCTGTCTAGAAAGGGCTCATGATGCTCTTTTCTCACGGCTCGTCCAACCAGAAAGTTCCATGTCAACATGTATGAAGGCATGCTTGCTCACCTTATGACCCTAGTTAGATTCTGCTGATGCCTGAACTGCCTGTGGGAGTCACTAGAGCTCAATGTAACCAGTAAATCACTGCTGACAATGCCTCCTCCTCCTGAGGGAAATACTGGATCGTTTTTATCACCAATGGGGCTTCCCAGACACTCAACCATGGCCAACGTCAAGGCTCAAATCTGAATTATGACATTTTGAAAGTCTTGTAATATCACCTAATGAAAATCAAACTGTATGCGAGCCATACTGTTCTTTTCAATTCATTCTTTTCTCTAAGTGAGTTGAATGAGTTCATCCTGCAGAAACCCACAGTACTCCTCCTCAGTGAGTGACAGTGGGTTCTGCCAAACTCAGCACTGTCTGAGTGAGTGTGTAACCCGGATTTCTTTCTCTGTGACATTATGGCGGCGAAGTGATCTTTAGTTTCTTCATGTTTTTGGGATCTACTTATTGTAACAACTCTTCAAAGTTGCTTGTTAGAAAATGTTAGAAAATATGCTGGGCTGGGTTGAAAGCTCAAATAAAAAAATATACAATTATCACTTTAAAATGATCCCTTCAGCTAGATTATAAATCCTTTGATTCCATTTAACCAAACACTGGTGTGCAACAGAGAGAATACTAGCACTGGACCAGAGCTACAGCCATTGTAGCTTTTCACAATGCTTGATGAAGCCAAACCACTCCTCATATCCACACTGCCCCCCCCCCAGTCTTGGTGATTGGCTAAAAATATGCCTTTGTGTGGAAGTCAGTCAAAGTGAGGCGGGCAGAGCAGTGGTCCCAAGGATTAGTGTTGTCTCTGGCCTTCCTCCAGCTTTAGAGTGTCTTTGTGTCTGAGGCAGACAGTCACGTCACAGCACACAGAAGCTTTTGAGGAATGGCATTTTATTTGACTCTTGTTTTGGATAGCCACGGGGCAAAGCAGACAGGCATCAATGGTCTGTGGAGAGTTCACACTGAGGAGACTGTGACAGTAGTGGTTGAGGAATGTCAAATGTCACGATGATCGAATTCTTAAACTGAAGACTACCTTAAAGGCAACGTCACAACCATGCTGTTGGCTCAACTGGCAACAACCAGTTTTTTTTTTTTTTTTTTCAAACCAGTGTACAGTCTAGATTTCTTCCATTAGCTTTCATTGTACACTGAATATGTATTCCATTAGCTACTATTGTACAGTCTAGATGTATTCCTTTAGCTACCATTGTACACTCTAGGTTAATTCCATTAGCTACTATTCTGCCATCTAGGTTCATCTTCTAAACAAGCTATGTTTGTATTACATAATAACACTTGGTTTGAGTAAATATGCCTTAAAATGCCTTGTTTAGCATATAAATCTTGTTTTGAATTATGTTTTAGGTGAGTCAAGTTCTTTTGACTGAAACTTTGCTCTAATAGACTTTAGGGGCATGATGTATGTGAATGTTGAATGTTTATTTAGATTTTATGTATTTTCAAGGTCTCATTTGTTGATTTAGGATATGTTCATGTAAACAGGATTATAAGATTTTTTTAAAATTCTTTTAAAGCATGTAAAGGTTACATTAATCTGACTATTCATAATAGTGACATTGCATGCGAGAAGTAATGCCTTCTGTCTCTCTGGTTGAATGGTTAAGAGATGCCAATGATTATTAGCTCAAATATTGGTGATGATAAGGGCTAAGTGAGAATATTATGGTGGAATTCCTCCTAAATTTTTCAGTGACAGATTAGAAACAGGCAGAGACAGAGGATCTACAGTGGAACACGCAGTTGTTGGAAACAACCCCCCTCTGGACATTAGGATGGCACATTTCTAACAGACATTTGACAGTCTTAACCAAGTGATTTGTTGTTATCACTATCTTTTACTTGACATTATTTCATGCCATTTTGTGCTGCATGTTCAAAAACAGAAATGTTTTAATGTATGTACTTTAAGCTGCCAAGAGTCTAAATGGGTCATGATGATATGAAAACGACCATCATTGATAATGAGACAATAATGAGACAGCTTTCATCTACATTGCCAACTGTCAAGAGTCCTGCCATGTTTGGAGTAAAGCCTAGTTAATGCCTGCCAAAATGGCAAGCTTGTAAATTATCTGAAAAGTTACTATTATTAGTAACTGTAAATATTTGTATTCACCAAATAAGTATCTTATTTTTCACAACCTAATATCTGAAACACTGTTATAGTTTTCAGAAGCCATAATAACACTAAAAGGATATAACTATCTCTGCAGTAAACAGCTTGAGAACCCAACAGCTCCTGGCAAGATATTGTTCAATGCTTAAGTGCTGTGCACTGCACCTTGCAATGTTTCAAAACATTGCAATAATCTCAGGATGATTGGATTCATACTCCAACAAGTTAAGATTATGTCTTCTTTGCATCTGTAGCAGATCAGTTTCCACTAGTTCTGGTGTTACAACATTTGCTTTCACATGGATAGACATAGACATAAGGTCTATCACAATATGTAAACGTTTGTTTACTGGTACAATTTGCTCATGTTTTAAAAGAAATTACAATAGAGAAAGTATTTTTAAGTGTATACATACAGTAGAGAATGTGGCAGACTCAGAACACAGGTCATTACTATGTACTTAAGCTCTTCTACTCCCTAAAGCCAGCAAGGAAAACCAATTCTGTCAAGACACAGCTTGCTAGGTTCCATTAGAAAAAATCCCCAGTTGTCAGACAAGTTAGGAAAACAAACATGTCATGAAAAAAGGAGAGAAACTATTTTGTTGGTAAAGTTGGTGTGAATATACACATTTTAAAATCTGCCCTACTCTCCAATAGACTGTTGAGTCTGTAAATGTGCTTACATTTTGGCATGCCAAGCTATACGATACTATTTTATCATGCCGTTTTAAGCTAACATTTGCTTAACATAATAGGATATTGGTAAGCATTAGGAGTGGCAATTTGAGAGGCACATTTCGTTTCTTTCATGGTCTTAAGACAGTAGGGGAAACATTTCACAATCAGTTATATCCCCATGCCATGTGGCTTCTATGACCACTTCTTTGGGGTACATTTGTGCTGAATACTGACAGTAGACATGTGATATTATAAGTGAACACCTAGCATTACCATTGATTACCATTGACTGGAGGAGTCCCATGTGAGAAGTATTCCCTGAGAAACTGCAGCATATACTAGAACCACCGCTTCACCCCGTTTTTTCCGATGCATTTGACCATTTTTCTGATACCCTTTTTCACATGGTACTAGATCCAGATTGTTCCTTGTGCAGCATAAACTTTCCCCCGCTGCCAAGGAAGAAGGCTGGCAGGTTCTAGAATGTTCCGGGTGCAGCCAGACTGGCCAGCTCCGCCCCTGAACTCTCCCATACATTCAACCCTCTCAATATGTTTTCTGTTAATAAAACGACAACAGTGTCTGTTCCCAGTGTCTCTCCTTGTTACACCTGTATCTGTTTTTGGTGCATCAGTTAAAAGGAGATATCAGTTGATTATTTTGTAAAGCTTCCCATCTTCAGGTTTTTATATTATCTAGATTAATTAAGATTGATCCTACTTCAGTTTCCTCCCACTACCTGGAATGACCCCACACTCCCTTACTCTACACGTACTTGAATAGAAATTCCAGGTCAATTTGATAAATCATGTTAATGTGTCCACCTCCGGTTTTATGACAATTAAAAATATATAGATATCAGTGTTATGGTTGATTATCCGTCCTGACACCTGATGCTATACATTTTTCTAGCTACTTACATTTAAATTTAAATTGACAAAATTTACTTTAATCGCAATTGGACTTTCATAGTTCAATCTTTTGTCAATTTAAACTTTACAACAGTTACAATAGATCTCTAACCAAAAGTATTTACAAATGTACAATTCAGTTGACCACTGAAGACGTTAGTACTTCTTGAGACGCTAAATTCCTTAAAAAAAATTCAATCCTACTACGCTCAGATGAGGCTCAAAGTATTATTTTGGTTACAGCTGCTAGTTCCGCAAATGTATATGAAGTGGGGACAAATGCTGAACATGTTTGCTTTTGACAGTTTTCTGACTTGAAGAAAGTTATTGAATCTTGATACTGTGTGTCTTGGAGTTTTGGAGGATACATGTTTAGCTCCTAGACATAATTGGGTAAACCATTTGTATTCATCAATACTTACATATAAATGTATCAATAAGAATCTGAACACTGCATTTGATTGTGGATTCTTCAACTCTCCGACACAGGTGATCACTGGGGGGAGCAGACTGGTGCCAATCAGGGCAAAGCCGTTGTGAAACCCTGATCAGTTGAGATCTAAAACGAATTGATAAATACAACAGCAACTTGTAGTGCAGTTGTGATGATACAGCTTTTATGCCAGTCGTTATCCTCTTGGTTCAGCTCTGCAGCATATTTGCGGCTTTTTATCTTTTGAAGTGTGGAGAGGAAGATCATTGACATTACGGTTGACATACATGGATGTTGGGGGCAGTGGGGATATGGAACCTCAATACCTGACAACCTTTACATTAGATTCTTCTCCACCAGAACCCTCGGTCAGGTCTGTGATACTTGCAGTTGGCCTACATGCAATTACTTTGTTACCTGAAATTGTACATGAATAGTTATAATTTGGTGGCAACAATTGTTTTGCAAGTCCTACCTTTAGAACTTTAAGTATCATTAGCTAGCTTGATTATTAGCTATGTGACTGGAGGTAGATTGCCACTGAACACAGAATATACTCTGTGTTGAGCTTAGGGTCCCTGCTACTGTGGCAATAGCAATGCTGACTGTTCTGAAAACAAGCTGGGACACAGTATCTCTACTCCTGTGCTGTTTAGAAATAGAAGGAATTGATTGCATACAATTTATGAAGTAATCCAGACCAGTCTGTTATCTGTAAGACGTCAACCTATTAGTCCAAGGACCCCTGTTATCTTTATTAAGGTGGCTACGTAATATCTGATCTCTCGCCAAACCAATTATTCTCTGTAAATTACGTTATTATATCTCACAACCTAGATTTTAAGTTTCTCACTGAAACAGTAACACTACAGTAACTGTAGTACTACTGTTTTCAATGAGACAGCACCCAAAAATTTGATTATATGAATATGTGTCAAAATGGTAGGAAAGGATTCTCAAGATTTTCAATTATATTTTATCTCCTATATACTGTACATTCCAGTGCAAAGAAAATACACTTGATACACTTGGTAATTAATTATATAATAAATTAATAATAAATTATTTATTTATATGATCCCCTGCTGAGAGACAAAAGAACAACAAACAAATCCAGAAAAACGCATATCAAATAAGTTACACTCTTTATCTCAGCTCGTTACCTCTATAAAAGCCAGATATTTTGCTGATTTGTACAAAAGCATGAAATCTTGGTGATTGGTTGGGGATGAAATACTTATTTCACTGAGTAAAATGCAAATCAATGTATAACTTATTTGAAATGCATTTTGTTGTTATTCTGTCTCTGTTCAAAAATACATACCATAAAAATTATAGACTGTTCATCTCTTTGTCTGTGGGCAAATGTACAAAATCAGCAGGGGATCGATCTTTTTTTTCAACTTGTTTATTGTAACAGG
Source organism: Novumbra hubbsi (assembly GCA_016801125.1). Classification (NCBI taxonomy): domain Eukaryota; kingdom Metazoa; phylum Chordata; class Actinopteri; order Esociformes; family Umbridae; genus Novumbra; species Novumbra hubbsi. The sequence goes on from JACXGK010000055.1 coordinate 124,475, forward strand.
GGATTTTAACATCCACATAGATAACAGTACATGCAATAATGTCAAATAATAGTTTTCTCAGCACATTTGATCTCAGTTAACATGTAAAAGAGAGTAGGCATACTCAAGGCCACATTCTAGATCTCTTATATTTATATTTCCTCTGTCATGGTGAAAGACTTGACTCTTTCTGATAATTTCTATGTCTTATTTGAATCACTGATCCTCCCGGAAGTAAACAGTTGCTGTTAAGAAAAGGTAATTTAATAAGAGTACCAATGTTCAGTTTATGGAGGCCATAGCTATTTCAACAACAATAAGTGCAGAGTCAGTTTATGTCAGTTTAGGTTCTCCAGGATAATTCCTACCCCAAAATATTGAATGTCATGGATCGTGTGGCACCATTAAAGATAAAAAAATACTGGAGCAAACAGAAAGCACGTGAAGAAACACCATGATAATAAATGTCCTGAAAACATAATGTAGGAAAGCTGAATGTGGAGAAAAACTAAACTTGAAATACCCTATGACATCTATAAACAAAGCTTTTGTAGCTTTAACTATGAGTTGGAAAGATCAACAATACCCACACTCTAATTGCCGTGCTTGACAAGCCAACCCCCCTAAAGCAGATATCATCAGAACTCTTGTCCACTGAGAAATGTTATGAATGTGCTTGTTTCTTTTGTGAAAAAATGTAAAGTATTAGTGACCATCAGACTTGTCATACAATGACACTGTACCATCACTGTATCTATTGGATCTCCATTCTGCATGTGTCACTGTAGGTCATAGAACACTTCTGGGTGGCTTGGAAAAATAGGTATTTTTTAAATGGCCAAAGTTACTTTGTCACCACTGGCAATAATGAATCTGATTATGGCTATGACATGCGTAATTCCCCAAGGATCAATTCTGGGTCCCCTTCTGTCCAATCTCTATGTTCTACCTCAGTGCCAAATTCTACAGAACAACTCATTAACTACCATATCTTAAAACAATACCAATATAACCGGTAAAATGTAGATAGCCTTTGCTACATCTTAATGACCATTAGCGTTCTAACAAACATACTACAACGAAAATAGTTTTTTTGCAAAGAGAACCTAATATAATCTTACTGATTGCTCAAAAAATAATCCTTACAATAATTTCCAGGATATAAGTAATGGTGTAAGTGTGTACATGTTTAAAATCTAAGCTGTATCGCCCTTTCACCACTTGCATCCATTTCTGAGATCAATGTGTTGTGTATTGATACATTTACATTGGTGCGCAAGTGGAAGAGTTTAATTAAGATGACTCTCTAGACGATTGCATCGTTTAAAGAATGTCTCGTCACTGTAGCCAACGTTTCAATATCTTTTACAGAACTTGCTGTCAGGCCACTTTCGTGGATGCAAGGTCCTACCATTTCCAACCTGCTTTGTGTTTTCTTAAATTGAAAAATCTGACACATTACTTCCACTGTTATACTTTGGTTCACATTAGTTAGGATTAAGGTGAATACAGAATACTATGCTGTACATTGAGAAGTACATATTGTAGACTGGATTAGTACACATTAAGTACACGGACAGGATAAGTAGACAGTCGCTCTCTAGAGATGAAGAGATAGTGAATCAATCAGCATTCACTGGAACACCTTGAATACTTAGGAAATCTGGAAGGAATCTCCATTGCTGTCATTTGGTTAATAGTTTTACCCAAATTACTCATGAGCCAAAATTGAATTAAATAGGTTTCTGGTTCATTGGCAGTGGTGACACACTAGCACACTTCTAATAGTGGCTGACTCGCAGGCTATTTTTCTCACACTCTTAGTAGCTTGTAGTGTACCCATACAAACCTGGAATCTTTCCTCCCTGAGTAGTTAGTGTATGGTTCAGTAGTCATAGTTACTCATTAGACTAGCTATCACTTCCTGTTCGGCCTATTATTGTAAGGTCAGCATTGGCTGCCTATTGTACATGGTATAATCTATGCATTGGTTTATGAATGAGAACTTTGTCATCTGAATGACCATGACAAGTAAAACAATTGGATTTCCTTGTCTGCTGATAAGGATGTTGAAGCCATTACATAAACTAGACCTTTTTTGTAAATTACGATTTATGGTTTGAAAGTTAACTGATTGCCCAATAACCTAAATGTTTACATTTGCTTGTCAGAGGCCAGCGACTGGTCACTATGTGGCACTTATAATGAGGTAGTGAAAACGAAATACTTGTTACCTCCATAGCAATCTGAAATGTTGATCCATGTTGAAGGCTGTTGTCAGGGCAACCCCAGGTTGCTGTCAATTATGGTAGGTGCCTTTTTATGTTTAACAGGGAAACATAAAAAGGCATAAACCTCTTTCGGCAATTGCATATTATGAGCCAGGGCCTTTTGCAGGAGTTTGTTTGTGAGTTTTTCTGTAAATCCATGTGTTCGCCTCTTGTGCTTTAACAGTGCAAAAGAGGTCCTGAAATTGCACATAATGAACAACTACCATGCCAGTCCTGTCAGATGGTGTGACCAAAATTGTCACAGGCTGACAGTCATGTCCCTGCATGTGTTTGTGAAAATAACGGCCTGCTTTCTCCTTTGCTCCCTCAGAATGCTGGTTGGTCAGGGAGGGTTTTGCCAGCTATGTGGCAGACCCCAGCTAGCATGTGTGTTTTATAAGCTTCCTTTAAATAAACTGACAAAAAGAGTGCAACTTTACCACATGTTCTTCTTTACCACGTTTAGAAACTAAAGTTTAGAGTCATCATACTTGAATAAATTGCAGCTTTAGAGTACTAAAAACTAGGGATTCTATATCACGCAAGTGTAAAAGCTGCCGTTTGATCATGTTTAAATGAATACAGCACTGGTTACTGTAGCTGACAGTGGTAGTAGCAGTAGTCACTGGGGTTAGTCATCTATTGGTTGGCTGATGTTTAGCATGTATGTGGCATGATGGTTAAATTGATTGACCATTGTTTTAAATGTATTATTATTTGAATACTGTCAGACATCTAAGCAGCAGCAGCACCCTCCTGATTTGGCGATTCCTATGAGCTTGCTCGTTAATAAATACAGCAGCCATAACATGACACCAAATTACATTTGTCTTAGATGTGTGGTTACATTTCGGGGACTCTTGGTGTGGAAAGTTCACACCCATCTGTCAAAATAGTTAATTCTGCCGTTTTTAATCCCAATCATTACAAATCAAGAATTGTTATACCACTAGCGAGTAGTAGTATAGCAATCGGTACTAACTCTTTGTTACCAAGTACTTCTCCCCCATGACTAGTTAAAAAAAGACACACAGTTTTAGCAATTGGCTTCCCACGCAGTTAGAATTAAGCTGTAGCTAGCTTCCAAATCAATTGATACTGGAGGAGAGCATGGAAGAATGCTAATTAGCTTGCAGTGGGGAATAGGTAGCATAGTGTCCTCTCTCCTCTCATATTGACAGCTGATGCTGTTTACAAACTTGAGGAAGGCATTGGGGTCAAAATGTTCTGAGTAGCATTTGACAGTATCTAATGGGTGTCTGTTTATCTCTCCCCAGATTGACAGGTAATGAACCCCTGTCCATCCTACCGCTGAGCTCCCAGCCTGAGGAGAGCGTGGGCAGGGCCCACTATAAGCTGTGCGACCGCCTCAAATTGGAGAAAAAGCAGCGGCGAATGTGTAGACGAGACCCGGGTGTTGCCGAGACCCTTATGGAGGCCATAAGCATGAGCACACAAGAGTGCCAATACCAGTTCCGTTTTGAGAGGTGGAACTGCACCCTAGAGGGACGCTACAGAGCGAACATTTTAAAGAGAGGTAGGGGGGGGGGGAGCCTACCAAATTTGAAATTTTCTGTATATCTTCAGTTTACTTAAACACCTTGTGTCTGGACAAAGTGCTTAGTCGTTGTTTATTGCCCCTGAGATCCCTTATTGCTTGTATCAGATGATTATTAATCAGTTACGAATGTAACTGGAGCAGTAAAAAGGGATGTGATGTTATACACGTGGTATTTAATCTTATGCACTATGGCTGTCAGCCAATCAACACTCGACCATTTTATAATATACAGTGCATCCGAAAAGTATTCACAGCGCTTCACTTTTTTCACATTTTGTTATGTTACAGCCATATTTCAAAATTCAATCATTTTTCCCCACAAAATTTTACACACAATACCCAATAATGATGAAGTGAATTTTAAATATGTTTTTGCTAATCTATTAAAATGAAAAAATGAAAGAAAATCACATGCACATAAATATTTGCAGCCTTTGACATGAATACTGAAAATCTAGCTCAGGTGCATCCTGTTTCCACTGTTCATTCTTGAGATATTGCTACAACTGGATTAGAGTCCAACTGTGGTAAATCTGGTTGATTGTACATGATTTGGAAAGGCACACACCTGTCTATATAAGGTCCCACAGTTGACAGTGCATGCCGGAGCAACAACCAAGCCATGAAGTCCAAGAAAATGTCTGTAGACCTCCGAGACAGGATTGTATCAAGGCACAGATCTGGGGATGGGTACAGTAAAATGTCTGCAGCATTGAAGGTCCCAATGAGCACAGCGTCCTCCATCATGCGTAAATGGAAGAAGTTTGGAACCCCCCGGACTCTTCCTAGATTTGGCTGCCCAGCCAAACTTAGTGATCGGGGGGAGAGGGGCCTTAGTCAGGTAGGTGACTAAGTTTTGCATTGTTTTGTGAAAATACGAGAACCTTCCAGAAGGACAACAATCTCTGCAGCACTTTACTAATCAGACTTGTATTGTAGACCAGTAAAAGCCACTCCTCAGTAAAAGGCACATGACAGCCCATCTGGAGGACTCTCAGACCATGAAAAACTAAAGTCTCAGATCTGATGAAACAAAGATTAAACTATTTTCCTGAATGCCAAGTGTCATGTCTGGAGGAAACCAGTCACCGCTTGCCACCTGGCCAATACCATCCCTACAGTGAAGCATAGTGGTGGCAGCATCATGCCGTGGGGATGTTTTTTAGTGGCAGGAACTTGGAGACTAGTCAGGATTAAGGGAAAGATGAATGCAGAGTTTCTTAATAAAAACCCTGCTCCAGAGCGCTATGGACCTCAGACTGGGGTGAAGGTTCATCTTTCAACAACGTAGCAACGTAGCATTTTCAGATGTCTCTGGAGAGAACTGAAAATGGCTATGCACCGATGCTCCCCATCCAACCTGATAGAGCTTGAGAGGTCCTGCAAAGAAGAATATATATTTGTTCTTAATTTTTGCAAATCTATAAAAAATATTAAACAAACATTTGCACTTTGTCATTATGGGGTTTTATGTGTTGAATTTTTGGGAAAAAAAAATACTGAATGCATTTCGTCATTATTGGGTTTTATGTGTTGAATTTTTTGGAAAGAAATTAATTTAATGCATTTTGGAATAAGGCTGTAACATAACAAAATGTGGGAAAAGTGAAGCGCTGTGAATACTTTCTAGATGCAGTCTACATATTCAATTATAAATGAAATTATAATACTTATTTTCATAATAGCTGTATTATATTCTTGGGTATTTTTTTTCAAAAGGGAGTGAACCTCAACAATAAAATAACATTATTAGAAATTACGTATAAGATCAGTTCCAGACCATTCTAGAACTATGCTTCATTTGTAGTTCGTGGCCATATTGAGACAAATGTGTTGTTTCCAGTGTTTCTTTGTGTGCTCAATTTCTGCATATTTACATTACTCCAGCCACATTCAAATATTTTGTAGTTATTCTAAACCAAGCATATTAGATATTTTTTTTTCGATTTAAAAAGCAATGCATACAGTAGGCATTATATCTTTTTATCAGAAGGGACACACACATAAAATCATTTATTTGTGAATGTTTTAATAGCATTCTCACCTTTAACAACACAAGTCACTATACAGCTATTAATGCACTCAATGCATTATCAAGGTATTTTCCCATTGACGGAAACTTTCAAGTGCTCATATTGAGTATCCAGCAGGATGCCGGTTGCAGAAGTCTTACCATTCCCCTTTTGCTCCACCCATCTCTCTCTAGGTTTCAAGGAAACAGCCTTCCTTTATGCGGTGTCCTCAGCAGGCCTAACTCACGCCATGGCCAAGGCATGCAGCGCTGGGCGGATGGAGCGATGCACCTGCGACGAAGCCCCCGACCTGGAGAACCGCAAGGCCTGGCAGTGGGGCGGCTGTGGGGACAACCTCAAATACAGCAACAAGTTTGTCAAGGACTTCCTTGGGAAACGCTCGAACAAGGACCTGCGTGCCCGCGTGGACATGCACAACACTAATGTGGGAATGAAGGTGGGTGTGGAGTGAAGCTGTGTGAGGTGATTCACTACATTGATCCTGTGGGTTTGTCAGCCCTTTGTGATATAGCCCTCAGTCCTAACTGTGGATGCGGAACCAGCAGTTCACAAGCTCTTAGGGGCTACCAGGCTTGCTGAGAATAAAAGATCTTCCTACAAAGTTTATTAGTCAGTTGATCGGTGCATGCATTTCTCAGTTTCAACGTTTGATATGGGGTCTTTGTACTGTTGTCAATGAAATGTAGGGATACGTATATATTTGTTCCTTTGCTATACCTGGGCCTATTGTACCTTTAGGCTGTATGTTTATGTTTCCCCAGTCAGCATTGGTGCGTGTACTCCAGGGTGAATCACATACAGACTTCTTTAGAATGTTAGTCAATTATTGTTCTCCAAGCTAAACTCAGTCCAAAGACAAACCAAAATGTGCAGAACAGAGTTTTTATGGCTACATTCCTGTGGACGACAGAGAATAATTCACCCACATGCTGCAGTTATTATACAAATAATATTGATCTACAAGCAACCAAGTTCATGGCGATAGAAAGGTCACCCATAAATCACTTAAATTAACTGTTTAATTCAGTCAAATCAGAGCTCATCGCTAATCAATGTTCGGTTTTCCCTTTTCAAAAGAGAGAATGGGAAAGATTTGACAATAGTTTGTGGCGAGGGAGCAATAATGTAGTTATTTTACAGATTGGATGTGAATTTAAAGGAGAGAGAATAGGCTTAATATTTCAAGCCAAAGCAAATGCAAGGTCCTGGCATCTGCTTCCTCTACTCATATTTTCTTATATTGTAGCCATTTGTATGTATTTTAGTATGAATATATTAAAGCAGAAGCACACTTCCCCCGAAAGCTACAGACTCAAACCTCTATCTGAAAACCTATGGTAGACTCCTTCATTTTAATCCTCAGGATATGTTATTTATGATAAATGATTTACAACACTGCTTTTGTTCTGTTATTCTTTCTTCTTATTTGCACATGTAGTGAGGTGTACCACGTCCCATATGGAGCAGAAAATCCTGGAATGTGCTAGCCTCTACATCTTTACAACAATTTAAAGCTGACACTTCACATTTTCTTCAAGTGAAATGCAAGTGTGGCGAATATGCTGCACTTCTTCCCTATCCCCGATCGCTTTTCCAGTGTGTAAGAATGGAACCGGAGAGAGACTGTCTGTCCACTCCAAGCTTCATGGACTTTTCAAAAAAACCTTTAACATTGTGGTTAGTTGATGCTGACAGAGCTGTACACAAGTATAATGTCACCCATCACAGAGAGTTTAAGCACTGTTGCAAGGTATTATTCACAATGCTGCATTTTAGCATTTCACACTTTTACAACTTGATATTAAATGTTACATGAAATTATTCTGGGAGCCAATAGAAACTAATCAGATGGACTTGGATGCATATAGTTAACAGCAGACTTGGAAAATATGTATTGAAGTCTAAGGCTTGCCATCTTAGCTGATTTTATCTGGCTCCTACCACACTGTAAGAGTATGAAGCAAAACCAATGCACGTATGCGGAGAGAGACTGTGACTGTATGTGAGCAAAGTCTTGCATCTCACTCATGTCGATATTTGCAGTGTTTCTAACGGCTGTTCATGCATTTTGGTGTCTACAACCTTCAGTTAATTTAACCCACCTCTACCTTAAAATCTGTGGATGTACTGGGCTAATCAGCTTTAGGTTCCGTCAAACTGAATATGTTATTATAAGGTTGTTTCAGGGGATTTCCTTTTATAACATACTTTCACACCCCTAAAAGTCAGTAGAGGTGTTACTACTGCTGGGTAAATGTAATTTATGTTTTGTTTAAAGGAACATGTAATAATGGATTGGAGTTTCTCTTTTAGAAATGGTCTTTATCTACAACCACCCCAAATTGGTCCATTATTAATGGTCAGATAAGTCCTTATTCCAAGTCATCTGTTTAGAAGGTTCCATATGCAGTGTAATGATGTTGGCCTGGTGAAAGGCATGGACATTGAGGTTTTATGAGGATGAAGGAGTTCTGTTTTTATTTCATATAACACAGGGCTGTGGGTCATTCCTCTTGCATACACCCATTTTTGCTCTTGTAGGACAACTCTTTTTGATGCAACTTAGAACCCCCTGTTCATGGTTCTTCCTAGAGCCCCTTAATCTATGAAGAGTTCTAAGAAGCATTTCATCATGTAGAGATTCTACCTAAAACAGTAACACAAACATTTGATCCTTTAAATTTTAACTTTTTATGGAATTGCATCGAATGTAATCATAGGGCATTTCTTTGATTCTTTACCCCAGTGGTGCTAGGAAACTCCTGGTTTACAAACCTTATCAGTCCTTTAAGTCACGTTATGCTGTCTGTGAATCAAGCAAAGTTAGCGTATCTGGCACATTATTGTTAATTTCAATCAGAAAAACTGCTAGAGTAGGTAAGATTGAATCTTACAACTATTATCTCAGTGCAAAACATTGTATATTGTTTCACGGAAAACCAATTTTGCTTTTGACTGAATTATTATTCTTCCAAAATGGTTCTTAGGACCCTATCCATCTGTAAAGATCCCCATCAGAATGCTTTTTTTTGCTAAGAGTGTACGTTTAAACAACCGAAGATCAGGGGCCAGGGACTGAGTATCCTGCCTCCATTCCCATGGTCGTGGATCTCAATGGATCTTTTCTTTAGAAAAGTGCCTCTCAGCAATGTTCTCCACTTACTACAAGTAATAGCCAAGATGACGTTAATCAAACTCTATTACCGAATGCTATCATAACAGAATTTATCATGCACCCCCAACAATAACGCTGAAGTTAAATGCCAGGGGAGTTTGTCATTTTCTGCTTCTTTGAAAAACAAGTGTGTTTATATTTAAATAATCTCCCAGATACTCTTATCCACACCAGGGAGTTTATCTTGATACAAGGTGGCTCTCAGGCCGTCTCTTTTTGCTGACTGCCTGTACGTTCCTCTCCTCTGCCACCATCAGGTGATCAAAGCTGGGGTAGAGACCACCTGCAAATGCCACGGCGTCTCAGGCTCCTGCACTGTCCAGACATGTTGGAGGCAACTCTCACCGTTCCACGAGATCGGTAAGCAGCTGAAACAGCGCTACGAGACCTCACTGAAGGTGGGCAGCTCCACCAACGAGGCCACAGGCGAGGGGGAAATCTCCCAGTCTCGGCCCCAGCAGCCTCCCCCAGGCCCCAGCAACGACCCTATCCCACGGACCATGGACCTGCTCCACATCGACGACTCACCCAGCTTCTGTGTGCCCAGCAAGTTCTCGCCGGGCACCTCGGCCAGGAAGTGCTACAAGGACAAGAACTGCAACGTCATCTGCTGCGACAGGGGCCATAACACCCAGAGCCGTGTGGTGACCCGTCCATGCCAGTGTCAGGTGCGCTGGTGCTGCTACGTTGAATGCAAGCAGTGCACGCAGAAAGAGGAGGTCTACACCTGTAAAGGATAGCCCAGAACTAGCTTTCTTTCTCGCCCCTTACCTCTGACCCAGCTCAGCAAGTGGACACAAAGTGGTTACTGTGGGTTGGTGTTGGGGGCGGGGGGTCGTTGGAGATGGAGGACCTTTAGAAGCACTTTTGAGGGATTTTTTTTTTTTGTTCTTTGGGTTGGGTGTAACGACCTGTCTTCCCACCCAATGAGATTTGGGGTTGCGGGAGGAAATGGACCTTGTCTGACAACAAGGTTAGCTTGGGTCTCATGCTTCCGGTTGCAGAGTTGGTGCCTTGGAGAAAGGCTACCTCGTCTATTCAACATCCCATCGGATCTGTCAGTGAGAAAACGTAGCACTTGGCAGCTGATTCCGGCTTGCATGCTGTTAATGAGGATCCAACACAAAGACTGTATTAGTAAATGACTAGCTTTTGGGATCTGCCCAAAGTAGAAATGTGTGTGTCGGTGTGTTTGTGTATGTATGTTTATGTTTATGTTGGCGGTGAATGAGGGTGCAGTGGGCTCAGAAGACAACTCATATGGCAATCATGGCAACCATATTCAGAAACTGTTAAGACAGGGTGTAAGATGTATCCTACACGCACATATTTATACTCACACATCATTGTGTATGCATATGTATGTAAATAAATTACATTGTATTATAATGATTTTATATACACTTGCCACTTATCTATGTTAAAACAAACCACTAACCACACAGATACTTAGTTATTTGTGTGTTCTCGCTCTTTTTTGCTTTTTATTGCTTTGACAAGGCCCTTCGGAAAGCAGCACAAATTTGGCTTTCTGTCTTTCTAATATATGAACCTTTGGGGATGTTCATTTGTCTTTGATTCTACTACACTACAGTGAAATTGTTGGTGAATACATGTACTGACATTGGACAAGATTTGCAATCATTGTGGGCTACTCTTGGCCTTGAGCGAACTCAACTAATGTTCAGGGAATAACTGAAACCACTATACCTATTTGGACTTATACTGTAGTCAAAAACAGAAGAAAATAAATCAGGATACCTGTATGGAACTGAAAGTTGAGTATGAGAATGGCATTGCTTTTAGTGTCTATTGCTGCATGACAACAGGCGAACACATGACTAGTGAAGCATGCATACTACAGTCAACTGACTCTTGCTTTAACTAATAACAATGGTATTGTTATTTGTGTAATAACAATGGTATTAGCCCTCTACTGAAAAATCTAAGTCTTGCTAGTAATACCACTATAAAACATGTTTTAGAAGAACAAGCCCTACACCTACCTTCTCATATCCTTACATCTCTCTACATCCACCACTGAAAAGTATCACTGGTTATTTTTTTAAATGAACAGTGCCATGGTAACAAACATCTATCCTGACATGCTTTGAACACACACTCTCAATGTTGATCCCTTATGGAACCCTTTCTTCTGTAGCCTATGCATTGTATTGGAATCCCCCAAGCTCTTACATTGTTTTGGGCATAGCTACCAGAACTTTGTGACTGCAAAGGTAAAGTTTCCTTTTATTGTTTTGACAGTAAAGGCATGTTCACTTTTATATTGTGCATGTCTTTAATTTAATTGGGGATGTTTAATGCTTCAAATGACGTTTAGCAAAGGCAGAGCCAACCCTCTTAAACACGTTACAGTAACTCTTTAATAAATGCAGTCATCTTTAGATTTTGTTTAGATATACAGCCTTTACCATGTTTTAGGTAGGTGAGAACGAACTACTGAATAAGGAACCCAACATTGTAATATAGCCCCATTCACGCACTGAAGCCCCTGAAGCCCTTATGATTTCATTTTAAGGTAGCCTATTTAAATACCCTGTATTTATGAATATATACAGTCCAGAATTATTTCTTTTCCTTTTATTTGTTGTAAATAACAATGGTTTATTCTCCTGTGGTATTAAGACAAGAGTGAGGCACATGGTAAAATCTCACAGGCATTTTTGGAGGAAGTTGGCAGCAACAAGGATGTTAGGACTAAGGACTATATGCTGAGAAAGCAAGAGTAAAATGTAAAAGGCTGCTACAGCTTCAACTAAACCATAAATATGGAGTACTTTGCTGCTGTAAACCTCTTTTGGTTGTCAGTGATCATCAGTAAATAAAAACACACAGTAGATAGCATGCAAAAATGCTTTAAAACCTTTGACCACAGCTAACTCAGATAGAAAGCTTTGCCCACACTTTGAAACTGGTGATGTTCTCATAACGTGTATCTCTACAGTGTATCTGATTCCACCCACCACGATTGATCCAGAAAACGTAGCATGTTCTCAGAAGGGAGTAGCCTAGCGAATGTTTGCTTGGTTCATTCTCTAGAGCGGCATTCCAAACATTTTGAAAATGAGGCGGCATGCCAGATAAAGAGTGGTCAAAACACATACATAGAACATTGCACGCTACATGGAAACCATAATGGCTATGCTGAGAGCCTGAGCATAAATGCCTGCTTCCCACAGCTTCCTACACTCACTCTGCCCCGGACTGTGGTCCTCCACAGTGGTCATTTATTTAACCGATAAAACTGGTCAACGGAGTCCTGGCGAATGGAATGCAGTATGCACATCGCATGCGTTTTGTATGTTTCTTATTGTACATATACCCACTTCAAAAAAATGTCGACACATAGGACAGCATGATAGTTGTTTTTTCAATGTCTTATTCTTCCATATTCTATTTTTGAACTCTGCACTGTGTAGATGTCAGCGGATCGTGTATAAACATCTATTTTGTAGGAAAAAAATAAAAAACTAAAGAAAGATAAATTATTTTAAGATATTTTACGAGCATGTGTTTAATGTAAATAACGTAAAGTCAAGGCTGATTTTATATACCTGTATTTTTTACTCCATTTTTATTTCTTAAGGGTTTAATGGGGATTTTGCTCCTTTCTGGTGGAGGCTTCAAGAAGCAGTTCATACTATAAGTCAGCACAAATATTTTGATATGTAACTATAGATTGGCAATTCCTTAAACAAAAAGATAACCCTACAAAAGGTTGTAACTCATCACTTTTCTTTTTTTATGTTATTTGCAACACATATAGCTACTAAACATCGGCAAATCTAACAATTACATTAAATGGATCATGGATCATTATCAGCTGTGTTATGTCATTTACATGAGCACAATTCTATCCTATCTGTAGCATCCACATGTGTATATGAGTTCTTTACCCAGTAACATAGTCATATATGTAGATAATAAGAATTCATTTACATGTTGGTATACTCTGAGGGTCTTGGAAAGTGTCACAACAATTAATATTTAGAGGGTCACATTCACTGTGTGCATTTGTGTCAGGATGTTTGCTAATGCTTGCCAATAAATAAAACAAAAATGTATTGCCCTTTGAGATAATACTATCCGAACAAAGCTTTGTCCATGTCCACTCATTAATGTCTTATGGGAACCTAAATTATTTTCCTCTACCTCATGTGTATAGCTTGTAGGTATAAACAGATCACAAATGACTGGTAAGAATGTATTTAAGTTATTTAACATCTTTGTATAACAAAGGCAAGAAAATCTGAAATAATAAATGACTTTTTTAAATGATGTACATGTTTGGTCTCATTCACACCTAGTGGCTGAAGTATATTGCATATGCACATTGTTGTTTGATTTATTTCAACAGATACATGTACAATCAACTACTTACGTAGGCAAAAATGAGCAACATTTTTGGCTTGACACTTTGGATGTATCCGATATAGTTGTCAAAATGCATTTTTCTCATGACTGAAACAGTTTACAATTACAATTGTTGTTCGGATCGATTACTGTTTCTACTTTCTTGAACTGTAGTTTTAAACATTGTTTGTAGTGGTTCTTTAACCCATTAAAGAACATTCAAGTGAACATTTGCATTATTCTACAAACCTTTCCAAAAACGTTTGGATGTTTCATAAAATGCAAAAAAAAAGCCTAAAGACTAGATATTACATGTTGAATCTGAGACATTTGATAGCATTTGGAGAAATACATGCCCATTTTGAATTTGATGCCAGGAACATATTTAAATAAAGGTTGGGACAGGGGCATGTTTACCACAGTGTTGCATCACTTTTTCTTCAAACACACTGTAAGCACTTGGGAATTGAGGAGACCAACTTCTAGCACATCAGAGGAAACACCACTGATACAATTAGGCCCATGGCCCTCAGTCAAGTTCGATTTTTGGTTTACTAGGTATACTTAAGTAACCCAAGGCCCTCTTTAATTTGCCTGTAAGAAGCATAGATAAGGAAAGAGTTGTGCCCTTAGTGTTTCAGGATGCACCCAACACTGGTTAGCTATATCCCAGTTTTAAATTGACCAAATCAGGATAGTTTACATAGGAACGCAACTAGAAACCACACAAACATATGTCACTGTATGTAACTCATCTGCTTCCTGTTTACATACATGCAGTGATTGCCCAGATGCCTACATGCAAGAAATGCCTGGAACATGATACTGTTGAATGCAGAACAAAAGATCGGGCATACATTCCTCCCAATCGATGTAAGAGCTTGGGGGATTCTTATTTGTTTAGCACCATGAAATTGTAATTATGTTTTTTGATGAATAAATGATTGTGAAATATAATCGTTCTATGTCCTTGCTTAAAATAGATTACTTTTTATTGTCAATAGTGTTGATGACCCTACTTTGTTACACGTATGGACTTAGTATATACAGTGTCCTCCTCATAAAATCTGATCAGCACAAAAAAAAGAGGTCAGTTTAGAATTAGCAAAAAAGCAAGTAGATCAGCTAGTAGATTTTGGGCGTTTTATCGACGGACGAGACAAAGGCGAGCATTTATCAAAGTGATTGGAAGGCAGAAGTGATGAGGAAATGAAACTGCAGATGATCTAATGCATTCCACCTCATCTGTGAAGCATGGTAGAGGTAGTGTTATTGGATGGACATGGCTGCCTCTGGAACAAGCTCACTTTATCCATGATGTATCGAATGATGGCAGCAGCAGAATAAATTCAGTTTACAGAAGCATTTTGTACAAGGAAGTGCCACGATACTCATTGGGCGGCACTTCACAATGTGACTGGACCTTGACCCAAAACACACCTCCAACGATGAATCAAAGAGTTCATAAGGTACAACATAAGAATGTTTTAAACTGGTTTTGTCAATTTTTCTTAATGTAATCTAATGCAACAGCTCAAAATGGCTCAAATTTTTGGGGATGTCAATGCATTGCCGACTCACTGCTTTTATTGCATGTAAGGGATTTCTAACAAAATACTAGCTTTTATACTTCCTTTCCATTCAAAATATCTTATAATAACCCTTACATATCATCACTTAATGTTAAAAACTGGACTGACACTATCCCCACTGCCATTGGTTGCAAGTAAAACCTTAATTGCCGTGACATTAGTAGGTGTGTACTTCCTTGAAAGTGTGTGAGGTGAATGTCAATTACAAGTTTGATTAATGTTGCCTACAGTGAACACTGTATAAGTACAGATAGGTTTTAGAAAAATTTACTTTGGCCGAGACAATAAGATAACATTAGCTAGCTAAGTTATTTGTCTAAGTAAACACTACTTAATAAAAAAAGATTCTGGAAAATAGTGTTACAACAAAATCTTTGGTTGTTTTGACCTAAACCTAATGCATAAGCTAATATTGCATAGAAGATGCAATTAAATCACATATTAACTAGATTTAGCCTTGTTCAAAGTGGTCGAATTGTGCATATTATTGTTACAGCTAGCATTATAATATGATTTCATGTTCAATAGATAGCCATCAATGAGTTTCTGAAATATGACAATGTATCCAACAAAATAGATAGCCCCATTAGGTTTTTGATTGCTTTAGCTGTATACAAATTCATATTCTCATTTTATTTTCATATGCCTTGTCTGTACAGTAAAGAAAATAAGCTATTTTTCAACTTTACCGTCTAAATACAATACATAAGGCATTGCATATACAATACACAATTTGGGCCAACACAGAAAAAAACTGGTATAGCAACAAAGGCTGCAATAGGAAACAGTTTGCCATGGCGCTGCAAATGCCAATAGCGTGCTTATGGGTACCAATCAAAAGGTTTGCACAGATTCTGTCTACTTTTAAACGTTTTAAACAGCCTTATTTCCTGACCAGGGCTATACCACATTTAATTTAAAAGATTAGATCTGCAGTTTGATAACCAGTGCCACGGTTTTTCCCACAACCATTGTTATTCGTTCAGTTTTGTTGGTGACAAGCCAGCTATTCTTCCATGATGGGGAAAAGCTGTGTATGTTGTTTGCATTAACTGTTGTTTTATTGTAATATTGCAAAACAATGGCAGTTTTATCATTAAAGATTCCATCTTAAAACCAACATAACACAGATTAAAGTGATACAAACAGAACATTTAACTGATGTTTACAGTCTTTAAATGCTCTTCAATCAAAACAGACTTTGTGTCCAGAGCTAAGGAGAAAATGGGTTAAGAGTATTCAAGAAATGAAAGACATGTATGTATATCAATGTATGAGTAACTTTTAGTTTAAATAGAGCTGACGTAAGGGGCAAGGAGATTCATCAAAGACTTTGTTTGACATTGTGAACATCTTCTGGAATCACATTTTTGTTAGATTTCAATATCTCATGTGGACCCCTAACCAGAAAGTCATACAAATATTTGTTTTTTACAATTGCTAACAAGCATTTACCTATACTTAAGAGACTTTTCCTATACTCTTAATACAGCAACACACCAACATCACACAATTAGCCAAATTTTCTGCTCAAAACCACATTTTGTACATAAGATACCAACTCCACATTTGCCCCCCAAAGATCTCTACAAAACACAGCAAACACAACTCAATATCTGATAATTTTGGTTAAAACACTAGCAGGTGTTTTCTATACCACAGGGGTATATAGTCAATCACAGCACAACAATTTCCAAAATACTAACAGTTGATTGCAGTTCTACCTGCATACTATAAAGACCATATAAAACCATTGTTTTTTATAATTCAGTTTTCTTTTCCTGTGAACCACACTAATATCTTATTGAGGGCCACATGTTTGCATTTTTGGCAACATATCTAAAAGTGAATGCACCATCTTTAAATCATAGCCATCTCTAATTTATGTACATGCTGAAAACATTGTGATAGAATTGAAACAAGTGACAGAATTGCTAAAGTAAAAGCTTTATTAGCAACATGGAATTGCTGCCAGCGATTAACAAAAAAATCAAACTTACATGGCCTTTGGTTCCAGATGTGTAAAAATAAAACACCACATGCTGTAAATCAGCTCTTTTGAGCTTTTGAGCCTTTTTCATTGCAGAAGAAGAGCTGTTATACTGTATTTAATGTTTTGAATGTTTCTGACATCCTGTGTGCAATCATTTGTAAATAAGAAAATAAAAATCCATTGTGTTGGTATTGGTAAGCTTGTATGTAAAGAAACATTTTTAGAAACATGTAAATTGACTGTGTAATCTGTGAAAACAACTCGAATTGTGTTAATGGTATGGTCTACAACTAATTGTGTTTAGAGTTTTGAACATGTGACAAAATATTGGACACAAGGACGTAAGCGATTGTAGAAAACTGTAATATAAAATAGAAACATTTTACGTGTTTTGGTTTACACAGTACACGTTTGCCAAAATAGATACCATCTCTCTACTGAACTACTATTATTTCAACAAGCTGAATTCACCTACCAGATGTGTAAAGAATTATGGGAATTTTCTTTCTCAACAACCTTTGCAAGGCTAAGCTTCTGGCTCCCTGCACCCAAGCCTAGAAGCTCTGACTTCTTTTAAACAACAGAGGCCTTCATTCCCAGTTACATCTCAAAGAAAAAGAACCTCACATCAGATTGCGAAAACAAAACACAATTACAGGGAGTGTATCTGTTTTAATACCTAAAACATCACTGGAAAAGCCCAGTGATATCCTCAACACGTGTAGTTGTATTACCCAGACACTAGAGTTACAGCAGCAGGGCCCTTGAGCTAGATTTGCCTCCCCAGGGTCCTACTCGCCTTGCCCCGAGGAACAGTGTGGCCT
>JACXGK010000055.1:142375-154747 GCA_016801125.1 Novumbra hubbsi
CCCCCCCCCCCCCCCCCGCTTTCTTTTTCTCTCGTTCTCACCCTTCTGGTCTGCTGGGGCACACGACAGGTCAAAGCTTAAAGAAATAGGCTGTGAGATAAGGATCACTGAAACCCCAATAACATCAGCCTCCATATTTACAAATTTACAAAATAATCTAGCGCCTCAAGTTTTAGAAAATGCTAAGTAATTGAATCCAGCCCTTAACTGACTGGGGGCGTACAACTAGTGGGTTTATCAAAGTCAAATACATTGTACATGAAAAACATGGGATTGATTGTGTTAATATAAATTTTTTTTTACAAAAAATCGTTTTTACTTTAATTAAATGTAATAATTCACAAATTAAAGGATTTTAACATCCCAGCATCTTTGTCTAGAGGTGGATGTCTTCCAAATCCCCAAGAGCGAGAACAAAAATATTCAATAAAAAAATCTATAAGAACTGGAGACTTGCAAACATCTCTTGCTGCTTCTAAGGTTATTGTACATGCTTCAACCATAAGATGAACCCTAAATCTAAATGGATTCACGGAAGAAGTCTTTGCTGGCAAAAAACTACAGTAATCTAAAATTTGCCAGAGACCACCTGGGAGTGCATTCTCTCGACAGAAGAGTCCAAAATGTACCTTTTCATTCACAATCAAAACCATTATGTTTGGCAAAAAAACACATTGTCTACTACCACAGGAACCTTTGAACAGACAAGGTGGTGGGAATGACAAGATCTGGGGCTGCTTTCTTCCTCTGGACCTGGTCGAATGCACATTGTCAAGGTAACCATGAGATCTAGCTATACCTAGAAGTGAATCTGAAACAAAACATCAGGAAATTAGTTAAGGTGAAATTTCCAACAAATTAATTGATCATCCCTGTAGTGTTGACATACTATTTGAGAGTAAATCAATAACATTTACTAAGGGCAGTTTTTAGGTATGCTTGAATAATCAGAAGCATTTAAAAGAAAGAAGAAGGACTATGTTTTTGGAACGGGAAGGAGAGAAAAAAGATTTTTTTTTAAACAAATATATTTCATGTAAATTGTTAGTTGTTAGCTATTTAAACTACTCAATGCAACTTGAAAGGAACTGTCAAGACTGGCCAGCGAAAGAAATGTAGCAATGACATTGCTACATTTCATGATAGAAAGGCGTGTCAAAAACTAAGTGCAGTCGTGCATATGACTTCCGACCATCCGAATACATACATGTCAGGAGGAAAGGTTTGTTGTCCTAGGACAAGCTCATGATGAAACAAGCAGTGCCCTTCCCTGTAAAAATACCTTAGCTCATACAGGTCTATGGAACACAAATTTTATGTTTTTGATTTTTTTCCACTACTTTTTAGTTCTTAGGGAAAATGCAGTTCCTGACTGGAAATTGTGATAGGAGGGGTCTGTAGGCTAAGCAGTACTGTATGTGCCTTAGCTTGGTCACTTCCTGCACCCTGCCTAATACTGTCCCATGTTTACAACTGTTTTTGATTGTTGTTAAGTACCTGTCAAGGTTCCCACTTGTCCCAAGCCTGGAAAAACATGTGAGCTCAGCATCTCTAAAAACAGGAGCAAAATAAAACCCACCAGGTGGAGGAAAAATAATCTGGTTGTGACTAGAGTTAAGGTACTGTATCTGCTGGGAAAGCAAGGATCATTTTGGTGCTCAAATGCAGGTGTATAAGGGGTATATCATCATAGCCCACCTTCTTAACGTACTAATTAGTAAAAATAGCAATAAAAATTTGTACCATAGAAATACAACTTCAACTCATCTCATATTCTGTAGTTGTTTGTTAATAACACACCACAAGTTCCCTCTAACAAATAAGATAAATAGAGAAATATAGACTTTTAATACCTCTATGTAGCGAGAACAGATTTTGCAATAAGGTTCTGGATATTACTAACACATTTGTGTTGTACATTGCTAGTAGGCTACCTCAGGTTTAATCTGCTGTTACAATTGATAAACACACCAACATTAATTTACATTTACCAGCAGAAATAACATGTTAATTTTGTTAATTTCATTTTGACAAACAAACATTCTTGCTTTTGTCAACTTTCTACAAAATGTATTTTCATTTCCATAAAGGATGCCACAATTTGTTGTACATTCAGTTGACAGAAAAACAGCATTTAAGGTGTTTGAAGACAAAAAAAAACACTTTATGGATCACATGCAATTAACAGGCAGATAGATCCCTATCTATCAAGCAAGGTAAGCCAGGCAAATGCCCTTAATAAATAAGGGCAAAATTGGCTGTAAGAAAATATCTTACATTTAAAATATTCACCAAAAGTGTTGAAACATTTTATAATAAATTAAATAAATATTTAGCTCCAAAACGTATGCGCCACAATTGTTGGCAACAGTAGAACATGTTTAAAATGTTAAACCTGTAATATCACCTTTCTTGCTTGTTATTATCTTTTTATTTTTGAAGCACTGCTGTTACAGTGTCTTTGATCTATAATCCACGAAATTAAAACATTTTAGTCAATATTAAAAGTACTTATTGGATCGATGACATGCTAGGTTAAACAGAACTGGCAGTTGCATTCAATTGAAGAAACCGAACTGTATACCAGTCCCTTCACATGGCAAACCAGAGTATAAAAAGGAGTGTAAGGCCCAGATGCACAAATGAGCAAAAGGACAAAAACATTAGTGTCTAGTTTGAGAAACATATTCCTCACAGGTCCTCAACTGGTAGCTTCATTTATTTGTACCCACAAAACACCAGTGTCCACATCACCAGTCATATCTTAGATTGGCCAATAAAAATTAAATATTAAGATTGGCAAAAGAACACAAACAGGGCAAAAGAACACAGACCAAATTAGAGAGGCAGACCAAATTAAAAGATGCTATAGGAGCATGGTGGAGAATTGTGATGATCTGGGGGTTATTTGTTGATAGTAAAGTGGGAGATTTGTACAGGGTAAAGCGATCTTGAAAAAGTAAGAGGATCATTCTATTTTGCATTGCCATGACATAACCTGTGGACAGCACTTGATTGGAAACAATTTCCTCCTACATCAGGAAAATGACCCAAAACACAGCTCCAAACTATTCTAGAGCAGTTTGACAGGTATGGTATGTAAGAAGTGCCCATTAAGCCAATCCAACTGGTGGGAAAAGCTTCAGAAATAAATCTCAGCAAATTGACACAACAAAAATTACAAAGGTCGTCAAGGCTTTGATTGCTGAGTCTAACCTTGTCAATGACTTCATTTCCTACCTTAATTTTTCATGGAAAACCAGAACATTTCTAAGTGAACACAAACTTTCAAATGGTATTGTACGTAAATGTAAAATAATTGGGGCTAAAATGGATACTCGATTGTTGACTTCATTTTGGTTATTTCAATATTAGACTAACCATCCCTTCTTGTCCCTTTTGTCTCCTAATGGTCAGAGGCCCCGTTTGCTCAGCCTATAAACTGACTCTGAATAATGTTTTTCTACAGGTTTCTTTGAATGAAAATATGAGTTGTTGCACTATAGCAGTACAATAAATCTTACTTCCAGTTAGATTGCAGACCAACACAAAACGTGACTTCAAGAGAGTGCTAAATAGAAGACTCTGTGTAGACTACATTTTAGTCCCTTAGGATTATGGTTGTCAATCTTGTGAAAATGAAGCGATATGCATGAGCACTGCTCAGAAACAGTTCCGACCCAACTGTTTTCATACTTTCAAAACTCCACAGGGGCTCTGTTAAAAAAGTGGTGCACGCTACCTGAAATGGTGACATCTCTGGGTGTCGAGGTTATGCAAAAAAAATAATAATCTAGCATACGTAGCACTATACATAACATACTGCAAGTTATAAAAACGATAGGAAGACATTTCTGATGTTGCCTTTGACCATGGTTTTGGAACCAACACATAAAACAAAACTTGAGTTAACGCTTTAATTATTAGATGGCAATGTGGACATACAGGAATGTGGTGGGTTGGGTTAAGAGTTACTTAGGGCTGGTATTAACACCATGTGTCAGTATATCACAACTGTCTAGAATATTTTATTATGTATACACATTATGCAAAAAATTATACGAAAATGAAATGCTAAACAGATAAGGATTTACAAATGATTTAAACATATGTTGCAGTGGTACATGTTTAGCAGAGGGAGGAGTTTAGACCGCAAGACCTTCCTAGGCAACCATAATGAATTTTCATTTGCAATAGCTCTACCACTAGTCAGGAGGTCTGCTAGCAAGTTCTATCCACTGTAAGAAGATTTGTAACAGACCTTATCTTAGGCCACCCCATAAGATGGAATGGATAATGATAGTAACTGGCTCAGGAGGTTTTCAACCCTTATTCACAATCATAAAAACTTCAACTTCACAAGACATAGCCAATTTGTCAAAATCCCATCCCACTTTCACAAGAGAATAATACAAAAAAGAACATAAATTCTACGATATTCAGATGGGCCTAAGTCAAGATGTTCCTTCAGGAGAATTATAATCATAATAAATAAACAAATGAATCTATAAATAATAATGGAGCATGTGTTTCTTTCATTGACAAACATACTTGGGGAGTGAGGAGCCCTGGAGATCCCATAGCGGGGTTTCTAGGAGAATGGGATAAACATAGATGCTTTGTGTTTGGCAGAGTTGATGTGCTTGCAATTGCCTTGGGGGAATTGGTGCACTTGCCAGAAGAGATGCAAGGTTAGCAACATGTTGTTCTGAGAAGAAATTCCTTCTATTACTCCATTATTCATCAGATTCTCTGAGGGTTTGGATGCTCTAAATGCTCTAGCAGAGACAAGTAAGAGTAAAAACACTTCATCCCCATAGATATCCAAGCAGGAAAGAAGGGGATATTATATGTCAGGTTGAAGGATATAGTATGAGATACACACTTCCTTTCAACGTCATCACTTCCAAGATGTACAGTGCCCTATTCAGAGGACGTGAATGGACAATATACAGGTATCTAGGATAAGTATGGAAAAACAAGGACTATAGCAACTGTTCACTATCACGGAAGCAAACACTCCCTTCATCGGACCTCCATATGTTACTTGAATCATTTTATCAAGTAGATTTGAAATATTGACTAGTTGAACATCCTCAAGACTAAGCACATTAGGTGTATAAGTTCAGTGTAAGTTTAAAATTTTTTAACATACTCTGCCTTCAGAAAGCATTGAGACTGACTCTCTTTGTATTTTGTATTTTTTATCTGTATTTTGTTGTGTTGTAGACTTAATTAAAGACAAATAATAATGTTTATAGTTGATATACAAACAATTTCCCCATGCTGACAAAGCAAAACCACAGTTTTACAAATGCATACTGTAGGTGTTTACTAACGCCTTTGGCATCAATCAAAGCTTTGAGTGATCTTGAGTTCCCTATCAGGTTTGCAAGCCTGGATTTGGTCAGTTTCTCCCATTCTTGGTAAACTTCAATCTTCAGGTATACCTACAGTACAGTAGAATATTTTTCCTCATTTTCTCAGAGACCTTCAGACAACCTGTAATATGCCTTATATTGAGAAGTAGCTTCCATAGGTACATTACGATACAATCTGGATTGATGAAGGGGTGCAGAGATGGTTGTCCTTCAGGGATATTTTGCCATTTCTGCAAAAAAACTCTGAAGCTCAATCAAAAAGGGGAATTATGTTCTTGGTCACTTCTCTGACCAAGTTCCTACTTGCCTGGTTCCTTAGTTTGACCAGACAACCAGATCTAGGAAGAGTCTTAGTGGTGCCAAACCCCTTCCATTTCACAATGATGGTGTGCACTGTGCTCCTGGGAACTTTTTTTTATAAACAAATCTTAGAAGTCCTGCGAAGAGTTTGTTTGTTTTGCTCTGACATGAACTGTACATTGTGAGATTGACAGGTGTGCCTTTTTAATTCAAATCCAATCCATTGAATTTGCCCCAGATTGACTCTGTGGCAAATCCATCATAATTACAACTATCAAAAGATACTTCTGAGCAAGGCAATTTCAGACCTTTTGCGAAAAACGTGTTTTTGCTACAAAGGAAATACATCTAATCAATTATAAATGAAGTGTACGACAAAATGTGTAGGGAGTGAAGCGGTCTAAATACTTTCCGAAAGCCCTTGACAACACAGCTTTAACGTAATCACCATAAACTTCCGTCGGCAATTACTGAACATAGTATTGTATCACTTCGTACATGCTTATTAACTACAGGACCATTTTATTCCAGTTTGCGTCTATATCGGGGTGTCTGTCTGCATCTTGCTCTACAGCCTGATGGCGTGAGGCTGCAGTCTAAAATCTACATCTAGATTTGGCTGAAGTTTGTCTAGTCAAGATTCCCCAGCTGTCCCAAGGATTAGGGTGTGTGCTTATGTGATTAGGCCACATGGCACCGAGGCTACCCCAGGCGCCGCTGGCCGTCCGGGGGAATGTGTGATAGATGAGATTGGTGATACCACTATGGGATTGGTTGGGATGACATGGGATGGGCGGGTTTGGAGGTAGTAGGTGTTTTTCTTTTTTTTACTGCTTATCAACATACTGAGTTTAAGTCTTCTTGTCATCCCAAATATTTTATTTGTAACATGTGTTTCATTCAAATGTCTCTCAGGATAACCTGGTGTTAGTCCATTAAAATAAACAACGTCATATTATCAACAATTCTTAATCAAAGACATACATTCATACGGAATACATTCGTAATTTAATTTAACCTATGCAATTTAACCTATTGTTAAGTTAACATAGATGATATAATGAGAATTCTAATATAGTCCAAACGAAAATTAAACATCTCTTATATGTTTTCACTTAATAACAATTATTGCTAAGTTATTGATTCCTACAAAAATCCCTATTTACAAGGTTTCTGATGGGAGGCATGGGAAAGCTTTAAATCAGGGGAAACGGTGACGTCAACAGGAAGAACTCTGGCTTTCCCCCTGTATCCTCTTACCAGAATGTGTTCATGTTGGCTGGGGTGAGCGAGAATTGACGGACATGTGGACTGACAAACAGTGTGACAGCGCGGTGTGTGCCGTGAGCGCCACAGCCCTCCATCCCAGAGCCCTGCACAGCTGCACATGTGAAGGGAGTCCACACACACACACACACACACTGCCAGACAAAATGGCACAGAGTCAACAGAAACGCTGACCTCACGGGTCACAACCAGCGCTAGCTAGAAAAAGCATTGCAGTAACCCATAGCAGCAGATTTTCACACGCAAATATTCTTGGCTCTATTTGTGAATATGAATTTTAACTCAGACTTACTCGTTTTATCTCCCACTTTTGCTATCTCTCGAAGACTCAAGACAAATGTCTTGGTTTATCAACCATATTAGCAATATAAAACAGCTATGCTGTACAAGGGAACCTCTTCCCGTATAATGCCGCTGCAGGCATTAACAGGCATTTACTGTCAGGGTGAGATATGTGTGGGGTTTTTAGGAATGCACTGAGCCCTACAGCCCTCTAGCCATTGCTACTGCTCTAATCCCAACCACAAATGGTAGATAGTTTGCCTTAGTGCAAATTCCCACCCTGGCTGGTTTTGTAAGCCAGGCCAGTGTTTGCCAACCAAATTGAATCCCATTGCATAGGGGGTCTTGTTTAACCGAGAGGCACTTAAAGATCTGTCACCAAGAACTCAACAAGTGTGGCTTGCTGTATTTCAATGGGGTCCTCTCATAAAGGAAGGGGAACTATTCTAGAAGAAGAAAAAACTTGGAGAGGGGGAGGATCTCTGTTTTGTGTGAATTTGGTCATTTGTTGGCTGAGGTTGGCCTCTTAAGATTAGAGGGGTGAAATGTGTTAATCCATTGGTTTTCAAGGAGTTAACACACTGGCCTGGGCCCAAGTGAGCCTTAAAACACAATGAGGAGTGAGTGAGAGATATTGAGAGGAGATGGTGGGAAAGTTGAAATGCTTCTTTTCTTTGACAACAATGGGAATTAACAGATCGTTCTGATGAGGAAATTGAACCAGTGGTCTGGGGTCGTTTTTTTCCCTCCAAAAACAACTGATACTCCTGCTCATCTTCTCCACCTGATCAAGGCAATGGAGCTGAGCCTGGTTGTTACAAATGTGGGGCCTGTGCACGTTAGCCGGAGTTGTACATGCACTTTTCGCAACTGGAATGATAATCATAGCAAGCAAGTTTTGATGAGGAGTCATTTAATATTTTTTTTCATATCTAGCTATGTATGCTACAATCAAATTAGGAAACAGCACAATTTAATGTGTGTCTTTTTAAATGTGGTGTTTCTAAGGTAAATAGCACGGAATATCTAAGATATGAAGGATTAGGTATCAGACAAAATTATCAGATGTGTGTACCCATGCCAAAAGGATATTTTAGACTGGCAGATGGAAAATGACCAATAGGCAAAGGGATATTGTTTAGGAATTGACAACGTTTTTATTTATGTGAATCAAGTGTGACATTTTAAGGAGGAAATGTAAAACTTTAGCCTTTTAAAATAATTAAATACACACATTGTTGACATATTCTGCAATAAAGGAAAATGCTGTCAACAAAACAGATATCGAATTCAGAAACTGCATCTCCAATCAAAGTTATCCAAACCACGACGACCTATCAAGAAGACAAATTGATTGAAGAAAAAAAAAAAATGATACCACAAACAAGATTTCGGTTCCATGAAAACGCAAAGCACTCAAACATTTTCATCATCTGCATCAAACATCCACGTTTACGACGGATAATTTATTCTGGTTTAACTGTTAGGAACAAGGGGTTCATTGTTGAACACTTTAGCCCGTGGATGGATCTGGAGATTCTTGTGACATGTTAAAACAGGAGAGCAAACACATTCATAGCAGAGACAAAGAGACATTCCTCGTGTCAGGGGTTCTTGTTTTCCTTCTCAGTGTTTTCAATTACGTTAGCAGAGCTGTTGAGAGAGACAGGCAAGATTACCATTAAAAGGACTCAAAAGCATGACAGCTATTTATGGATGTGCTGCAGCCACACAGGAATGGTCCTCCACCTTGACTTATTGAATTATGGAGCATCTGTCAACAGGTTGAGCAACTGTCTGCCTTGCTGTGTGCTGCCATGAATTCATTTTACGCATCACTTTTCCACAGCTGCCGGTGACTTCTCTCTCTCTCTGCACTTCCCTCCTCCGGCTGGGACTGGGGTTGGGGAGCATTACGGGGTGGGCACCGTGCATTCTCTGATCACAAGGACAGCAGGTCATGATTGGGTTTTGCTTCACACAACACTAGTCCAAGGATCGGGTTGACACACGCGTCCTGGTGGATCCATTTTGTGGGTTCACAGACTGAAAGCCTAGAAACCTAGTTGTTTTTCTTGGATACAGGTCCTTCCTTTGACATGACCAAATAACTCAAGCACAGATTGGTAACTTGTTTTCTTCAAGTTACCACAGAAACTAAATGCCATGAGTGACTTGTTCAAATGGTTTTGTCAGGAATTGGCCAAAAGGTGGTGCTTTTTTAATCTCTATAAAATGTGCATATGGATCTGTTTTACCTACAAATATGTATTTAGGTGTTTTGCTAAACAGATGTGTTGGAAAGACACAAGTTATTGGTCCCCAGGTGAAAGAATGTGACTGCCGCAATTTTGGCCTAAGGTACATTGCTGAAATTGTTTTAGAAAGAAACAGTTAATAGGGTTAATAATAAGGTGACTCTTTTGTTGATGAATCAGGAAATTCATGTACAGTATCTGCCAGAAGTTTGGACACACTAAGCCAGAAAGGGGGTGTCTAAACATTTGACAGTACTGTCACACAATTGTGCTCAAACGTTTGCATACCCTTGGAGAATTGGTAATATATGTACCATTATTAAAGAAAACATGAGTCTTTTATTTGTTATGGGATTCATATTCAACTGTAGGTCATAACAAAATGGCACAACCATAAAACAAAACACGGCAATGAAGAAGAAAATTAAATGACCCCTGTTAAAAAGTTGAGATACCATTCTTTCCTAATACAGTGTATTGCCCCTTGTAGCATCAATGACAGCATATAGTATTTTGTAATAGTTATCTATGAGGCCCCCAAATTCTTGCAGGTGGCATAGCTGCCCATTCGTCTTGGCAAAATGATTGGATGAAGGATTGTCCAAGAGCATCTCATGCACAGCTTTCGTGCAGAAGAAAACAAATTGTCTGCCAGTATTTTCTGATAACATGCTGCATTCATGTTGCCATCAATTTTCACAAGGTTCCCTGTGCCTTTAGCGCTCACACACCCCCATAACACCAGTGAGCCTCCACCATGCCTCACAGTGGGGATGGTGTTCTTTTCACTATAGGCCTTGTTGACCCCTCTCCAAAAACATTGCTTGTGGTTGTAGTCTTGTCACTACAACTTACAGTGTGCCAGAAGCCGAGAGATGTGTCAAGGTGCTGTTGTAACCAGGCTTTTGTTGTGGCATTGGCATCATAATGGATTCTTTCTGGCAACTCGACCATGCAGCTCATTTTTGTTTCGTCGTATTGTGCTCCTTGAAACAACTATATTGTTTCAAGGAGCACCACAACTGTATTTCTCCTGAGGTCACCTGTGGGGTTTTCTTTGTTTCCCGAACAATTCTTCTGGCAGTTGTGGCTGAAATCTTTTTTTGGCTTTGTGTCAAGAGATCCCCAAATTTTCAACTAACCCTAACTTTTTATTTCCTTTTCCATCTTGATAAACTTCCATTACCTTGAGCCAAACAACTATGTGATAATACATGGCTTCATATGATCACTATCCTTAACTAAAATACATTTTTTATTACTATTTTACTTATTATTAATTGCATGTTCAGTCAGAATTTCAAAATCAATGGCAAAATATCACAATTTATGCCAGGGTATGCAAACTTTGGAGCACAACTGTATATATATATATATAGGAACGTCATCAAGGCATAACATCTATGTATTTGGTTTGGAATTCAAAATGTTTCTAACAATGGTGTTTTTTGTGGTTAAAAGGTGTGTAGCCAATTGGGAACAAGAATTGAACACTTTAAATATTAAACATTCACTTGAAGAAGCCCTACAAACTGGTAATTACTACTAGAAAACGAATCTCATCCCTGAGTTATGACTTTGAACCATGTATTTAGAATTTCTCTTCACTTGTAGCCAGAGTTAAGGGCTCATGGGCAGACCAAATACATTAGGAAACTGATTAGAAATAAACCTAGTGACTCATTTGTTTTGAGTCATGTCTGTTAATCAGTTTTAGTTAATACTCTATGACCTCATTTCACCAGTCTTTAATGTTTTAAAGATGCTTATTAAAGTTGGCCACATTGTACTGGAACTTTCTCATTTTGTCATATGAACCAGTCTACTTAATTGGAACCACTTGTATTTCAGTTGATTTTTTATGGAAATGATCAATTTACCAGACTTTGTTGGAACGTTAGCTTTAAAATGGCTGCAAGCCGATACACTCAATTCTGGGTACAGAGTATCTACATGCGACCTAAATTCAGTAGGCCAATTCTTTTAAATACCTAGCTATTCCACAAAGTTTATGTATTTATCTGGTTAACGGGGTAAATTGGTATAATTTATATAAAACATTCTACCTTAAAGATTGCTGAAATCAAAAAGGTTAAATGTGTGATGTATAGGTTTATTGTGGAGTTGGGATTTAGAACATTTTGTGTGACATTTCCACTGGCTGACTAAGAGGCTAAGCACACAGCGAGCACATATTTCCTATAGTCAGGCTTGGACAGTTCATTAGAGTACAACATACTGCTCAGCTCACAACTAGGTGATGGACAACAGTGGTGTCAGAATGTGGTTTTAGAGAGCTGCATACATCCAGTGAACATGACCTATATTACTGCAGACAACCTTGTACTATATAACAGTCATTTCCAGTGTCTCTCCTAATCGACAGCTAAAGGGTAATGCGATTTGGAAGATTTAGCAGATTGATCATTCATCACATACAATGTTCATGTGTGCATATGCAATGAAAAATCACGCAGCTACACCAAGCATGCCCAATGACTGGAACTTTCAAAATCAAAGTGCAGTGTCCCATAAAAAGGGAGTAGGCTGGGTGAGAGTAATTACTTCCAATGGGGTGGGCTCACACCTGGGCCTGCTCTGCCTGTAGGAAACAATGACGTCGGCACGGCAAGCTGGTGAAGAGAATTAGGTGGCTGGTGAGAACCAATCCCAACTCAGCGGTAGGTGGACAACTTTCGGAACCACACTCCGTTCTTGTGTAAAGGATATGTAGGTGTTCAACTTCTGCCAACCATTTAGCAATGCACCTGCCAAGATGGCAAAGCAGAGTTAGCACCGTCTTAGTTTCCCCCCATAAGTACACCCCTAAACAGCCCCAAGTAGGCCTTCCCATGAGTACACCC
>JACXGK010000055.1:154847-187335 GCA_016801125.1 Novumbra hubbsi
CAGCCCCAAGTAGCCCTCCCCATGAGTACACCCCTACACAGCCCCAAGTAGCCCTCCCCATGAGTACACCCCTACACAGCCCCAAGTAGCCCTCCCCATGAGTACACCCCTACACAGCCCCAAGTAGCCCTCCCCATGAGTACACCCCTAAACAGCCCCAAGTAGCCCTCCCCATGAGTACACCCCTACACAGCCCCAAGTAGCCCTCCCCCAGCCTTCCCTCGCCTGGCAGACCTTAAACACATGCAGCTGGCTGGTGCTACATGCTAGCCACCACGGAGCAGACCAAGGAGTGTGCCACTGCCCCTGCAGGGACAGACCGATGCAGAGGGAAAAGGTGTGGCCAATAAGATGTCTATGTTGTCATGTTAACCAGCCGTATCCGGCAGCCAGGGGCTCTTGGAGATTAATGTGTAGCAGGTGCTGGGTGTCTAGACTTTAACGGAGGGGAAGAGCGAGAGAGAAGTTACAGAGTTTTTCTCCCTCTCTCTCCCCCTCCCTTGCTTGCTGAGTAATTGAAGGTGCAGGTGCATCTTGGGTAGCTGCTAGTACATGGGGCTGCTGTAATGTTTTTTCAATTGATTATTTTTCCCTTCGAACTACTTCTACAGATATTTTGTGAAGTGCCTCGCAGTGCTACTTTAACCCTATTTGAAAAACATTTCACAATGAAAAATCCCAGATTATCTTATAAAATCACAGCTGTTAGAAAACATTTATATTTAAAGCTTTTCTAATTGTTCCTGTCTTCTGCTTGTTTTGTGTTATCTAAAATGACTTGCTGACATAGGATCCTCACAAAATTTGTC
Organism: Novumbra hubbsi; assembly: GCA_016801125.1. Taxonomy (NCBI): domain Eukaryota; kingdom Metazoa; phylum Chordata; class Actinopteri; order Esociformes; family Umbridae; genus Novumbra; species Novumbra hubbsi. The sequence continues at coordinate 155,657 of JACXGK010000055.1, forward strand.
AATTAAGCTATTCCAACTAGGTGGGTTTAGCTTCATTATTGACAGGGAGAGCAGGTAGCCAATGTATGCAGTAGGTCTTATAAAACTAGATATACAAATCAGCTGACTATATATATATACATATATATATATATATATATTAATTGAATGTGTAGAAAATGTATTGTATAATCAGATATTTTATAATATAATATTGTACACGCAGCTTCATCTCTTGAACAAGCATTTTTGCACTGTGATTTACAACTTTTACAAAATTACACGAAAGCTTCAGCATACATTCTAAAAAGTCTGGATTCAGACATGCAACACCACATATTATTACTAATGCATACTTTCACACCCAATTGTCATTTATACACAATTTTTGGCTGTAATCCCAAGCTTTTCTGAAGGGCTGGACACTATTTAATGTTTGTTAATAAGGCCATCCAGCAAAAACACATTTTGGAGAAAAACACAATATGAATAAAATCTACTTCATCTGCTTTGCCCACCACTATTGGAATCTTCTAATCTTCTTAACAGTAACACTTGTACTTAACATGTACGCATTGCAATCAGCCAAAAACAGTGAATAGAAAACAGTTGTGACCAGTTGAGTGTCCCTGTGATTGTGACGCCTGCTTCCTTTAACGGCTTCCATGGCCACTCCTGGCTCCAGGCTCTTGCTGGCTATCAGTCTCAGGGGTTAAGGGGATAACGTGTTAGTTGATATCTGAGTTCAGTGTGGTGCTGAAATGAGCAGAGGGGGAGTCTGGAGAGGTAATGATGGACCACTTTGGCTTCTACAGGGAGAGAGGAATTCAGCAGACCCACTCTGACTGACAGGCCTCTCCATGGGTCTCTGAGACCTGATACACAAAGCTGTACCAGACAGGCAGAAAACTGAACACAAAGCAATACGCCAATTGTGTTTTAAAGCTGTAAATGGACAGCTGGGAAAAGTTCTATAACTATGGCAGATTATTAACTATTTTATTTGGATTTATCTCACATTGAGATTCATTATTTAACTTTTTAACTTTTGAATATTTACTATTATTATTCCAGTTAGTATAAAGCCTATATATTATTCATATGCTAGAGAAGGTAACAAACACATCTTACACTAAACATGGCTTCAACATCAGTCTCACACACGGAATATTGGCCTGGAGAGTGAGCTGATGGGAATGAATCAGTGCCAGGCTAGGGTCCTCTTTCTCCCCTCTGACTGAGACTGAGGCTCCCCAGTCATGGATCACAGAGCTAGAGAAGAAGCTAATAGCCCTCTTTTAGCTGGCCTGTGCTAAATTCTCCCTCCACTAAAATTATTCCTCAGGGAATCAATGGGCCCATTCTTTTGTAAGCTGCAGTTTGCTTGATGGTCCTAACCTCGATGTGAAACAGTAGACAGTAATGGGGAAACATAAAACATAATACTTGTGTGACCAGCTTGTCATTGGCTCTTCAGTTTGGCTTGTGGCGCTAAGAATTTCCCCCAAGATAGAAGATTCAGTGCAGGGATTAAGGAGGTAACAGCCTTCCTAATGTTGGAGATGTAATCACAGTAACCAATTCATTCAGATGCTGTGTTCCACTAACACAAATGAAAGATGTTTGGACCAATGGTTGATGGGAAGAGGGCAAAGGTGGGGCTATTGATAGGAAACACCACAAGTTGTGGTGTAAACCCTGACGTCACAGGTGTTTACCGCATATGTCAGCTTTGTCAATAAATTCAGGGACGGTAACTCATTCCCCGGATAATTGTTTGACCACCCTTTCATCGTTCCTTCCCCAGCACGTCAGTCTTGTTTAATGTTATGGAGGAAACAAAACCCTTTAGGATCATTTCATAATTGAATCCAATTTCCCTTATTTTGGATGTGGTGGTCTGGGTCTGCACCTTGAAACGGGCTAGAAATGTCCACCACAGGCATTATTTCTCTTTCTGCATCCCACTTTTTGATTGAGATCCACAGAAATGTCTCAACATCCAAAATGGAAAGACAAACATCTCTGTTTCAATTTCTGGCCTGATGCGCATCAGATTTTTGGGAACCCTTTTGAACTCTTCCAGTAATTGTTCCTTTGGAGTCCCACCACAGGGATCGCTGCCCTTTACCCAAGGAGCTTAGTCTGGCCCTTCACCACAACATCTCCGCTGTCTCAACCACTAGAACCTGGTGCCGGATCCCTCTTCCTTCAGTCAGGAAACCTCAGCTCCATAACTCCTATAATCAATTATTACATCTACCCAAACTTTCCCAACATTCGATGTAAAAAAAAGGCATTTTTGCCAAGCCAGAAAGTTTAAAAAAGCATAATAAAATCATAAACCATCCTTAAATCCCTTATTAAACATAAAGGACTCCATGATGTAACTTGCCAAATCAGGCATTTATATTGCCTCAAGGGAAATGCAAAGCTTGCGCAGAGTGGCACAGTACAAATTAACAGAGATTTAGACTCAAATGTTCATGGCAGACCAGCAGAGTAAAGTACTCAAATCTGCTTAATGTGGCTAAGCCTACTTTTTTTTACAAAATAATTCGTAATGGGGTACTCCCCTGGCAGTACCATCCTTCCCAGTGGCAATTAAATCTAGAGAAAAAAAAGGAGAATCTGTGAGATTATTGAAAACATTTAATTTGATAGAGTCAGGTGAAAAAATTAGGACACCCCATAAAATATTTTGTCAATATTTGATCTTCTTTCCAACAATACCAATAGATGATGGAAAGAATTGGAAAGGGAGAGTTTTGGATCTTAATCCTATTGAGATGCGTATGCAAGAAACCTCTCAAAGCTGAAAGAATTCTGCTTGGAGGAGTGGGAATAACTTTCTCCCAGTTGATGTCAGAGACTGGTAGACAGGTATAAGAAATGTCTTATTGAGGTTATTTCAGCCAATGGAGGCAATACCAGCTATTAGGGCATAGGGTGTTGTAACTTTTTCCTCAGTAGGAAATGGCATCTTTGTAAATCATTTGTAAATAAATGGTATCATGGTTAAAATGTTATTGTTTTGGGTTCAATTACATCATCTTTATCTATAGATACTGTTTAAAAGAAGATCACATGTTTATATGTCCATATTTATATGTACACATGTATATGCATATATTGACATTCCCTTGAGTCCATTAGCAATATCTAGAAATGCTGCAGAATACTAGAATGGTTTAAATATTTTTAGTAATCATTATTTACAATATGCTGAGGTAAATTATATAGGAAACACGTTTAAGTACATGGTACAAATACTATAAAAATAGGAAACCAAATATAAGTATAATGCTTTAATCTGTTCGACAAATGTTGACGTATTAATAACCCTCGTGCAGTCCTCATGGGTCACTGTGTCCCGGCGGAGCTTTGCACTGTCATCGGGCTGAACGCGGCCTTGACGTTACACCCCCCCGTCCCCCCTCCGAAGCCAGACAACAGTTGCGCGGCCCTCTGGGTTGCGCTCGCACGTATTGTGCCGACTGTGCGGCTTCCGTGTTTGGGCAGGATGGGTCAGAGTGACCCCGAGGACAGCACAAGGGTTAAGTTTGGAATTAAAGGAACGTTTTCGAAAAGTGAGTAACCCTCCTTCAAGTGAGAAGATATTGTTTCAGTCTGTGACCCAGAGAACAATTATTTATACAAAATGTTTAGAAGGTTTTTATGTTCAAAGCTCTAAATCCACCCAGGAGCATAGCTGCAAAATGCATCACCTCTATAACAAGTGCTGAGATATTCCCATGTATCTTGAAAGGCCCTGTTGCTTTGAGCCAGAGAGAATGAATGCTTCTTGATTTTACTCACATATCCAGTACAAAACAATGCTTTATTTTTAAAGTCTACAAAACGATAAGAATGACATTACCTCCATTTAAAAATGCTGGCCATACTCCAGCCCGGTCCACTTGTGTCTGACATTAAGTAGGCTCAGCTAGTGGGCCCGGGTCAAGGAGAGTTTTAGTTGGTGCCCAGTGAGCCAGTCTTATAGTTGTGGACCAGCGGTGGACCGGGTAGTGGCCTGGGGCAGTCAAAATACCCTGGGACTCAACACAGACGAAGCCCTAGAGGAAGTGGATGGCTTCAGGAAATGCCCCTCGTCCCTCCCCGTTGGGGCAGAGAGCTCACTTGTTAGTTCCATTAATTCAAATCCCTAAGGTCCAGCTATCTGCACCATCCCGTCAGCCGCTTGTGGCAGCAAATACACATAGATCTCCAAATCGATCCTGGCCCAACTCTACACTTTGAATCAGTAATGGATTCCATCCTGACGTCCTCCATCACAGTGTGGTTTGGGTCAATGTCTACCCACTGCCAGGTGAACTGCACCTAATTGTACGGTCAGTTTGAAAGGGTCATCAGCAGCCACTTACCCTACCGTCAAGGGTCCGACTGACTCTAGGGCAAGGCCATAGCAGATCCCACCTACCTCAGTCACCGACTGACACGAGGGCAAGGCCATAGCAGATCCCACCTACCTCAGTCACCGACTGACACGAGGGCAAGGCCATAGCAGATCCCACCTACCTCAGTCACCGACTGACTCGAGGGCAAGGCCATAGCAGATCCCACCTACCTCAATCACCGACTGACTCGAGGGGCAAGGCCATAGCAGATCCCACCTTCCTCAGCCTCCGACTGACTCGAGGGCAAGGCCATAGCAGATCCCACCTATCTCAGTCACCGACTGACTCGAGGGCAAGGCCATAGGAGATCCCACATACCTCAGTCACCGACTGTCCCAGAAGGCAGGTGGCAAATGGGCAAGAAATTTCAATCATGACCAAAAATGAAATGATTGAGAAAGAGCAAATTGACTTAAAAGTCAGAAACAGGAATATATTTCATTAAAAAAGAATCAGATTAAAATATAATGACTGCTTTCTTTTGTAGGCTGCTAGCTATATAAGGCTCACAGATATCATGGGCTATTAAATTGCAATATATTATATGTAAACTTTTAGTTATTTTCAGTTAGATATTCAATAAAGTGGGAGCCTATTTTACCCTAATTGGCCAAGTGCCACGTGCCATTCATGACAACGTTGGTTGCATTTATCACATGCAGCGCAATACTGATCCACCAATTTATCTTGTCACAAATCAGACCAGCTATCTAAACAGCCATTACCTGAGCAAAAGATCAGAATTACAGGGGATAAATGCAGCAATAATAGCCAGTCATTTCGGTGTGTGTTATTAGAAATGATTTAGCTGTTTCCTCATTTAGCTTCAAACGAAATAGAATTTAAAAACATGCATTCATAAAAAATATAATTCACAAATATGTATATCCATAAAGAAACATTTTTGTTTTTACATAAAAAAGATAACAGATGCATAAAAATTAATTAGTGTAAGGGTGTACATTTCAGAAATGACAACACTTTGAATACAAATTCCACCTAATTCTTATTACAGTTTTTGATATTTTTCATGTCAAATGTTATCTCACATTTGTCATTCATATTATACTAGTGAAATTTATTCATTTTGTATGTCTTAGAATGTACTCATGTACTTAGAATGTTCTGGTCATACATGTGTCCCTTCCGTTGCATAAGGATTGATGCTGCCACCTCCTTTCTCACGGTAAGGATGGTGGTCTCAAGATGATGTGCGGTTTTAGGCTTAAAAAGAAAACACTGGTGAGCTCAGTAATTGCCTGGTAGGTCGAGGAAAATGATTACTGTAAATAAATGAAGAATGTTAATTGAAATTATTATTATTTTTTTAATCACAAAAAAATGTGACACATCATCTTAAAGGCAAAAGCAGAAACTACTAGCCAGATAATAATGACAAAAAGTACTAATTGCACACAGCGTCCTCTCTGGAAAATAAGGTTCAATCAATTAGTTATATTGAAGGGAATCACATGTTCTTGGAAATCAGGGTTCTGATAGGATAGAACTGGACATTGCTCTATCTTTTTTGTTTTTATTATTTACTGTGGTGTATCTGAAAACTAAAAACAGCAATTACTTTGGCATTGTGTATTGTATAATTTGACTGTTTCCGATCACAAAATGTTTGCTGTAGATGGCAGGTTCTTCATCGTAACACCATAACATTTACACATCCCATAATGTCCCAATGCTTTTGCTTTAGTGGCAGGTCTCTTGCTCAGAGCTTGTCTTTTATTTGGTTACTATTACAGAGCCTTTGTTTAGACCTTAATGGAAGCTGATATGAGTTGTAAGGGGAGCCTGTTTGTACAAGAGTCTCATGAAAAGGTCAAACACTTTTCTTTTATTTGCATCCCGTTGGGATGCCGGGTGAATGTCTTGAAGGGGCATAACCTGTGACTAATAAGAAACTATAGCAACTTTGCCAGTTCGTCAATTAGAAACAAGCCAGTCTTTGTCAGCCTGTCAATCTGTCAAGTGTAAATAACACATAACAATGCCATGTTGCAATGGAATTGCTTGCATGGTGTTTATATGGCATGATACATGGATATAATTTTTTTGTCACTTCATCATGCACAGGTGACTAAAGGCACATGAGGAATTCTAAGTGCAGTGTATTGGAAAAGATCAAAGTACAGCGGTGAAGCCATAGGTAACTAGCAAAATTAATGACCCAGTCCAACTTCAGGGCAAAACAAAGAGAGAAAATAGGCTACTGTATGAAAGAGCCACTGCACGGTCCGTGTGTTTTACAGTCAGATTCCTAAGGAGTGGAAATAATACTTCACCTGGCTATAGTCTAGGCAAATACTGTGTAAAGCTTTAACATAATTGTAATAAAAGTATTTGCCTTATTTGTTATGAAACACATGAATGAGCCTGTAGGAGACTCTAAGGCCAAGTGAAAGATTTTATGGTCTGATTACATCAAAATAGAGTGTCTTGGCCTCAATGTTAAGCACTCTGTTTGGCCCAAGCCTAACATCGCATATCACACTGAGAACTCTATCCATGCCGTGAATTATGGTGATGTTAGCATCATGATATGGGGATGCTTCTCTGTGTCAATGCAACGATTCCAGCCCAACCGTGTAATTTTGTTTTGTTGCTTGTTTGTGTAATGTCTTTATTTCGAGTTCCTGTCCCTGTTAATTGATCAGTCAATGTCTTTCGCCTGTGTTTGCTTTGACCTGTTTCAGTTCTCCTCGTTGGTATGTGTATTTAGTGTAGTGCTTTTCTCCCAGTCCTCACTGTTGTATTGTTAATACTTTTCCTTGAGATGTTTTTTCCAGCCAAACTGAGCAAGGGAGATGGGAGGCTTGGGTCAGGGAGGTGACTAAAAACCTGAAGAGTTCCTGTTGGGAAATGGAAAAACCTTCCAGATGGACAATCATCTCTGCAGCACCACATAATTCAAGCCTTTATGGAAGATTGGCCAAATGGGAGTCACTACTCAGTAAAAAGAACACGATAGCCCTCTTGGACGTGGCCAAAGGGCAGCTAAATGACTCTCAGTCCATGACAAACAAGATTCGCTCTTGTGATGAAGGTTTTTACTCCAGAATACTAAGCACCACGTCAGGAGGAAACTAGGCACTGTTTATCACCTGGTCAATACCATCCCTATAGTAAAGCAAAGTCGGGGCAGCATAATGCTAAAAGGATTGTCCGGACTGGGCGAGTAGTTCAGTTAGAGGGTAACATGAATGGAGTAAAGTAAAGGCATGATGAAAGTCCTTGATGAAAACCTGCTCCAAAGCACTCAGGATCAGGCAGAAGGTCCAACCTCCAACACAATGCAGGAGCGACTGCAGCTCTGTATTTGTCATGGACAGGCCAAGAGCCAGAGTTAAGGATCTAGTTAAATGTATCTGTCAACTGGATGTTGTTTTTCTCTGCCAAGTATTGTATGCAGCGTTGTATTGTTGGAGTTGATATTCCATTGTTGAGATTTAAGGTGTTATCAAAAACATTGCTTTGCACTAGCTAGCACAATGTATCATTGCCCTGTATGTCAAAGAACCAAAAGATTAGTACAAGCTGTAAATCTTTGAGCAATAATGTATTGCTTTAATAGACCAGAATGCATGTTTGTTTTTTCAAACCATTTGACTCCGTCCCACAACACATACAATCAGGAGCCACAACCTCCAAGGTGGTGAGGATAGGCAACAACACATGATCCCCTCTGATAGACGGGGGCCCCTCCGGGGTGCATGCTTAGTACCCTCCTGTACTTCATGTTTACCCACGACTGTGTGGCCAAGCAACACCATCATCTGGTTTGCTGACAACACAACGGTGTCACGCTTTTCACCAATGACAACGAGACAAGACATTGTAATGCCGGGACAACAACCTATCCTTCAATGTCAGCCGAACAAAGGAGCGTATCGTGGGTAACCGGGTACAGGGGGAAATTGACAGGGCACGTCAATGTGACAGTCGTGAGAGGTCACGTCAATGTAGTGTGGAAAATGATTGACACGCAGGGACACCTGGCTGGGATATGCCAAACTGTTGTGGATTCAACATAAAAAGAAACAAACACCTGGTGAGTTATTCTTCCCCACCTCTGGCTGTGTTCACCCCAGTCGTAATTTGTTACTAAACTTGAATTAATAAACAATAGATTTGATCAAGCATTTATGTCTAGACTAAATGGAATATAGTATAATATTTAGCATTGGAATATATGAAAAGGTCCAGACTATATATATACAATAATAGTGGAATATAGTGATTCCTAAAATGACTACTGACTTTTGTTGTTAATTGAAGGGGCACACTCCCTCTCTTCCTCTGGTGTCACTAATGGAAATTATGTGTTGTGTAATACAGCATCCACTACTTGATTTTTTAAGCAACTGTGCTCACTGGCGTGTACAATCATTTTGTGCCATTCACCTAATCTATGCATTTGTGTTGCCTCTGTAGAATGCCTTCTTGTCTATATATTCTATTGAATACGCATAGTAATTTTTCACAAAACTTTATTACACACCTCTGTTCCAGGCTGAACTATTGTATTCACCCGAAGTAGTGTTTTCATTTTTGCTATAAACTCTTGTTTTCAACTAAACTGACACTTCCTATGTTTACCGTTGCGTTTTTTTACACAAACGTTATCAATCCAGGAAGTTTCAAAGTAACATTCATCAAACAGCCATTCACGAGCTCCCGATCACATCACAGCGGAATAACCCAGGCTGTGTGGTGGTGGCAACATACATGTAGCGCCTGTTTGAAGTGAAATAATAATACATGTCTTTAAAATTGTCCCATTTCAGATCATCTTGCTAGGGAACCCAAAGCTTCACGCTGGCTTGCCTAACATGTCCGACACATCAGTCCGCCCACCCAGATGGAAGGTCCCACGAGAGCTCCTGGCGGCCTGGGGGAGCTGCTTGCGCTGTGGCTCAATTGGCGCCTTGCAGAAGAGCGCAAATAAATCCGGGCTGCTTTGAGTGTAATTAGTGCAGGGATCAGGGCTAGCGGGGCAGTCTCCCTCGGCCCGGCTGGCACTGAGGAGGAGACAGGTGCCGCCAGTTCAGTTGCCTAAGCCCATAAGAAGCCCGCAGGAGTCGGTTGGAGCTGCCCCCTGTTCGTACGGACCCAAGTGGAGCCAGGCCAGGCCGGAGTCCCCCTGGGAAACTGGAATGCCTGTCAGTCCTTCTGACACAATACCACTGATCCCTCTGGGGAGCTGACACTTGTTTTCCTTCTTTCTTTTTGTAGCCTCCCTTTATTTGCTGGTTGGGGGGGGGGGCTCCAGCACACTTCTGGATGTGTATGCTGAAGGAAAGCTCTGTTGGTGTATAGGGCATTGTAGGAGTTGGTGGGTCAATATTAGGAGGAAAATAAATGTCAGCAGGGGTGTATGAATCTTCACCTAGACTTTAACCAACACAGTTAACACAGAACAGACGTACTAATAAAAGGTAGCAAGTTGAATACAACTGGATAAAAAAAAAAAAAAAAAAAACTGAGAAATAACGGGTAACATCTAACACAACATAGATCGCATATATTAAAACAAAAATAACAAAAAACTAAAATAACATCTCTCAGCTTCAACATTTCATATGTCGTCTCTGACATATTTTCTATTGAACGAAAGGTAAAATGATTTGCACATCATGTCATTCTGTTTTTCTTTTATTTTACACAACATACCGGCTGTTTTTCTTTGTTAAGAAAATGAGCAGAGGACAGCGAGTGTGGCTGTGGGATGATCTCAATTGAATACTCCTTGCAACCTTTGAGGGTCAGAAGGGAAGCACCTCTAGTGTAGTCACCCAATGGGTTTTTATGAGATGAGGAGAAAGTATGAAATTGAGATCCTCCCTGTGTATGGGTCTTGCGGTGTATGTGCCAAATTATGTAATCCCAAGAGAATAGCTGGGAACTAGGAGAGGTCGAAGTTCCACTAACAGACATGCTTAGGTGAGAGGGTCAAGGCTACACCAGTTAGATCAGTTGAAATCCTCACGGGTGGTTACGTGATGGGGATTAGCTTTGAGCAAACTGCCATAAACGGTTCAATGGAATTTCCATTCTCTTCTCAGTGATTGTAGCATAATGTGAAAACTGTGTCAGATTAAAAGTAATCACAATAGTGGCGAAATGTACTCACTTTAATGTAGAAAAGATACACTTTTGCAAATCAAGAAATGCATTAACATACCCATGTTGCGTTTGGATGAATCCGCCTAAACCAGACATATGTTCAGAGTATAATAAAAAGCAATTGTATCCTTCTAATTATAATTTTTTTTTACTTTTCTTATAGCTTGAAATAATTGTAGACACATTTTACCACATAAAAAAAACCTAATGAAACATTTTAGGCCTTGTAGGTATTACTTCCTATACCATGGGTTCTAAATGGTCAAGGCAATACACAAACTTTTGCTGCCCGAGAGTGTGTAATACTGTACTGTGGATGGCTGTTCATATAGGTAATATGAAAGTGGGATGAAGGAGCTGTTGATTAATGTCCTTATTAGTATCCTGCTGTGGCAAAAACAGTACTTCCACCGTCTGCCGACTCATTGGAAATTCTCTTTCCCATCACGCCTTCGGCGCAGCTGTTAGGGCTTCCATATTGTTTGAGGACATGACACATGGACCGCCATTTTCCATCCCAGAATGTCTGGTTCACTGGTAGCGAGGCAGTGGATGCCCAGATAGAAAAACAGGATACAGAACTGGGGCAGAGAGACGTTCATACCAGGATCCTGTAAGCAGCTCTGAAAAGCCGCTAGACTAGACGTGGGGCTGAGACTCGCCTCACAGACCTGACTCATGGTGTCCAGTGTTGGAGAAGCAGACAGATGAGATGTTCCCATGTTGCATGTTTTATTGTGGTTGGCACAGTGGACCAGGATTTGCTTTCCAGTCAACGGTGTGGGTGCCATAGCCACGAACTGTGTATCAACGAAACATGTAGCAGTTGACAATTGTCTGCCTAAATCTCTGTAGCTTCAGGTGATTTATGTGATGTAAATATTAGTTTTTCTTTTCTTTTGTTTTTTTAAGAACCACCATTTTAATTCATGAACTGTAATTGCAATGTTGTACCTGTGCCAAACATGCATTGAACATAAAAAATGTTGGAACAAATATAAATGCATGTAAGTTGTGTTCAATTTGCAAACATGTTCCTATTGCAAATAAAAGGTCAAGAAACACTACACCTCACGATTGCCTCTGTCACCTCTCGCATTTGGGCAGTGGTGAAAAGTGTAAAGGCCAAAATAACTTCTTGGTGTAGTAAGGTAGTCTGTCGACGGTAGTTTTATTTAGCCCTGTTAGATGACATCTGTCACAGGGATGTGAAAGATATTTCAATCCCCCATGCCAACACTATGAAATATTTTCTTTGGCCTGTCTGGGTGACATTACAACTGTAGAAGGACAGATTCCCTGGCATTTGTGAGTTATTGTACTGGCATTTCTGAGCACATTTTGCTCGTACGTGTCCTTAATTTACCTATGTTTCAATCAATATCAGATCAATCGAGTCATATAACAACAAGCCTATTTGGGTTCCAGATACTACTAAATGTAACTAATGTGTTTATTAGCTGTCTTCGCCAACAGTTAAATCCCACACAGACAGTCCCAGGGCAAACCGTGAGATTCATCATCCTTAGCTAGGAACTACTAACAAATGTGTTCTGAAATAATATACAGAATATTATTATTATTATCCAAATCTTTAAGACTCAAGATGGCTGCACAGAGGTCTTGCTGAGGGAGCTTACATAGTCTGTTTGTAAACACATGCTAGTGTTTGTTTTCATGTGGTCATGTTTATTGTGTATGAAGGCACGAACTCTAGCAAAGAAAATATAGCAATAAATTACATGACTATCAGTAATTGCCAGGATTGTAGGTGACCAAATACTTATTTTCCACCATAATTTGTAATTAAATTCATAAAAAATCCTACAATGTGATTTTCTGGATTTTTGTTTTCTCATTTTGTCTGTCATAGTTGAAGTGTACATATGATGAAAAGTACAAGCCTCGCTCAACTTTTTCAGTGGGAGAACTTGCACATTTGGTGGCTGACTAAATACTTTTTTGCCCCACTGTACGTCTATATTCAAAGAACGCCTTCATTTGCGCAGTTTTTGCATGCTTCCTTGTAGATCATCTCAAACTCTGTTGGATTAGATTAGGGTTAGTTTTAGGTTCTCTTCACAGATGTTTAATAAGGTATGAGACTAGTCTTTGGCTGGGCTACTTAAGGACATTCACAGACCTTGCTGCTATTGCTGTTTTGTTGAAAGATAAAACTTTGCCCCATTGTAAGGTCCTGATTGCTTTGTATCTTGCTGTGTTCATCTTTCCGCTTACTCCAAACTAATCTTCCAGTCATTGTTGCTAAAAAGCATCCCCGTAGCATGATGCTACCACCACCACACACAACTACAAAATGTGTTTCACGTTACATTTTTAGATATGGTATGTAGATTGATGGCAAAATGTTTTAAATGTTCTATATAACAACCGAATGTTGAGAAAGTGATGTGGTCTGAATACTTTCTGAAGGCACTGCATGAATTCACTATTAACATATTATCTTAATAACAAATGTATCTGCAATGGCTGACAATAGAATCCTAGCATCTCTACTGAAGTTGGTAGAGCAGCATTAAAAAAAATCCCAGATTTATAATTAGTTCATCAGATTTTATTTTCCTGCTAGCTTTGTATGTTTTATATCCATTTGAATGTTACAGTGATATCTTTTGTAAAGTTGCTGATTTACAATTAAGCAATTTTTCAATGAACTGTAAGGGTGCAACAACTTTGACCACATCTGTAATAATGGAGATTTGTGATGATGTAAGGTCCTTAAAAAAAGTCACCTGAAGTCCTTTAATAAAATTCCAAATAAACCTTTAAATGTAAACCTACTTCAAAAGTGTCCAGTATTATTCCCTCTCTTTGCTACTCTAGCCAGCCACCATTGTAAACTATAAAAAAAACACACTCCGTAGCTAAATGACATAAAAATACTCGCTGGGGCAATGCCAAAATGTGGTCTGCTGCCCAGATTCTCTGTCACAGAGGCACCTGGCACGGCACAGCAATGAGTTAGCCCCATACAAATGTGATATCCTCTCATCAACTGAATAGTCATGCATTGTGTTTATTGAACATGTATCAGTATATTACATTTTTTGTCAACCAATGACGGTGAACACTCATTATGCACTTGAAAATACCTCCGGCCAAATAATCACAGACAGCGGAAAGAAGAGATAGAGAACTAGATGGCAGGAATACATCCCAGACAACAATGTTTGAAATCACATTTAACAAGCATGTTCAAACAAAAAACCCTGTTGGCATAAATTACCACTTACATTTGCAAATTACACAAAATAAACTAGAAAGAAATCAAATAACGCATCAAAAGATATTACTTGTCAAATCCTGTCAAAATCCATTGTTTATCATTCAGGTGTAATGATTTATGTCAATGAACATATCAGTGCCATCAGAATGACAAATCTGGGAGTCATTGTGCACAAACAAGATGCTAAGACAAACTATCAGAAACAGACTCCATGAGGGTGGCATGAGGGCCCAACGTCCTCTAGTGGGACCTGTGCTACAGACCAGCACAGTGCAGGTCAATTTGCATTTGCTAGAAAAGGCAGGTCCGCTATTGGTGCCCCATTCTCTTCACAGTTGAGAGCCGGTTCTCACTGAACTCGTGACGGACGTGAAAGATATTGGAGACGCCCTTCTAACGTGATGCTGTCTGCAACACCATCCAGCATGACCGGTTAAGTGGTGGGTTAGTGGTGTTCTGGGGAGGCCTTGGATGGTCACACAGACCTTCATGAGTTAAGGATGTCAATCCTAACGAGACAAATTGATGTCCCTGAAGTTTAATTCACTAGGTTATACATTGATGATTATGTGCTCCTTCAATTCTTTTCAGCAGTGTATTACAAAGTATATTTCTATGTTTTTTTTTGGCTTGACAACATGAAAATGCCCTCAAATTAAAGCTAACTGTATGCATTCATAGCTTGTACAATCAAAGCTACATTTTTGCTCACTAAATTAATTTGACTAAGGTTGACCTGCGCAGAATGTCACTGAAATTATAACCGTTTCCATTTTATCCTCTTGAAACACTGTTCCTACAGAGAATAAAACATCCACTAACAAATCAACAAAATGTAGGGTATTATTGTCAATAATGTGGGTACAAGTAGTTCTTTTGTCTGCACTACAGATAAATCCACACCATGGAGCTGAACCCCTTTTGCCTTCAACTAGCTTGGTCCATTATTGCAAAAAGCTGTTTTAATTGGTTGCTGGAAAAAGTCTCAAATACGTTTTGTATGATATGTTTATAGAGTTCCACATTGAAGGGAGTAGTTTGTATCCGCAGTGGCCAAATGTTAGAATTTTGTTTGACACAATTTACTCAACCGAGTTTTGGGTATTCAGTAGAGAGTTGTGTTTACTTCTTAAAACAATTTTTTTGCAAACATAGAACACTGTGTTCATTAGGATGTAAAAGAGATCAGCCTGACCCCCAAAACATTGTGTTGTGTTTGGCCTGTCAAACGAGTGCTACATTGCAGCAATACATTCATCTTAAAAGTTCAAATATGGCACTCCAGGCATGCTCAGTAAAATGCGTAAAATATTTCAAACAGAACAATAGCTGTATAACCCCGAATCTGCTAAGAGCCTGGTGTGGCCAGTTCTCTGGCATGTGACTCTGCCTTGGCAAGATCACCTCGAACCAACGAAAGGAATCCAGCCAATTAATCTGTATCGCAGCAGAGGACACACTTGCTGTGCTTTGATGGTTCTTGCTCTTCTTTTAGAAAGCCCTTTTCCTGACCCCATGTCCCGCATTACCTGGGAGAGAGAATGTGTTAAAGAAAATGGTACCTAATTGACATAAAAACCTCTCCAGAATTTATGAAGACTTTATTTAGAAAATACTCTATCCACCAATTTAAAAAAAAAAACATATTCAGAAGTTTATTTAAGTAGGTACCTTTGTATTATAAGTTTTGTGGGGGCTGTGGAGACTTTTGTTAATAGTGCCTGCCTAATGACCAAAATGTAAATATAAATTGTTAATGAACTTAAAATCCTGCTGCAAAGTACCAATTTCAGGCAATACTCATGGACATCTTTGAAGAAATGAATGTCCGTGAAATAACAGCCAAATAAGGGTGCATATTGTTTTTTATTTTTATTTTACCAAACACACTCACGGGAGAGTTGAAGATTATGGAAGCATGCACACAAGCCACTATGCTTTTTACCACACTGCACATTCAACCATGAAGTCAGTGAGACCTGCATTTACTCAACTGACAACCTCTGTTTGTTTTTTTGCAGGTGCCCGACCTGCTTGACAAAGTCGATATAGTGTGATAAGCGCAATAAAATCCATTTTAGATTTTAAATATTTTTTACGGCCTGTACTTGGCCTCATCATTTTGTTGTCGGGGTACGCCCACCCGATTCCAAAACCCAAAAGCTGCTGTTTAACATAGTTAAGTACAGTTTGTTGGAAGGAAAACTATTTCACTCCTAAGTAATTATAGGTCTTATTTCATAGAAATCTGGAAGCACTGGGCAGTTACTTTAAGCTTTTAGCAGAACAATGTTGGTTATGGCATGCATTTTGACAGCAGCAAAGAAGCCTATAACAGCTGTGATGCGCACTGCCCATATGCACATAGAGCAAGAGTCATATGCTTTTAATGCCTGTTAACATTTTTGGAAACACCAATAAAAATACATTTTATTGGATTGAAAACCAGGCATTGTCTCCCCTTCTCTCAATTAAGTCTTTGTGGCTATTGCCCAATGCAATTGTTAAGGAAGCTAATAAAGACTGTCAATAAAGGGTTTGGCCAATAAAGCATTTGGCCTGCTCAGAAATACATCTTAATCCCCAAGGCTTTATAAAAGTCTGAGAAGAGCACGTTTAAAAAATGCTGGGACAGGGGCAACAAAAGGCTTGAAAAGTAAAATAAAAAATATCCCAGTGGAATGTCTCAAAACTGATTAGGCTACAATCTATCATCCCTGAAGGACCTGTACGCCACCAGGACCCTGAGGCACGCTGGAAAGATTGTGGCTGACCCCTCCCACCCTGGACACAAACTGTTTCAGCCACTCCCATCCGGCAGGAGGCTACGGTCCATAAGGACCAACACCTCACGCCACAAGAACAGTTTCTTCACTTCTGCAGCTGGCCTCATCAACAAGGCCAGACGACCCCCAGCAACACCCTCTGCCCCATAACTTAAATTCTACCTGATGCATTACATTAATGCACTTCTCTGGACTTCCTTCTTGCACATTGCACTTTGCTACTTATTCAGTAAATGTTTGCACATTTTATATTTACTGTGTAATTTCTATTTTTTACCTTATACCCATGATAATACAATTGTTGCATGATTTCACCAGGTGACTGGAGAGGTAGACGTTCATGTTTATGCAAACCAAGGTGCGTGAAGCGGGGGTATACAAATTCCTTGCTATAACATTGGTTATATGTCAGAGAACATTGTTGAGAATGTTGCTTTTTGTTCGCTAAAAGCTTAACCCAGGTTAAACAAATGTTTGTTTGAACACAGGTTATGCTAGTGTGCTAAGATTGCTGAAGGCTAAGAAATATGTGTTTTTATTCATAAATGTCTAATAACAACTAACAAAATAGTTAGCGAATATTTATAAACACTAACATTGTTGTGGCGGAATATAAATGCTTGCATTTTGTTAAGAGGGCCAGAGCAAAGTGTACATCAAAAAAAGCTATTTGGTTCTATCCAGCTGATAACACAGGGTCAAATGTATGTATTTTTTTAGAGTTGAGTTTTTATTTGAAAAGCCTTATGCTATACATGAGTGTGAAAAAGGTTATTGTATGTGCTTGAGAAAAGCTACTTTTCCAATATGTGAGTGTATTTGTACAGTACAGCGACAGTTCTTTAAATGTTTCCTTTAATTGATGAAAGAAAAGAGTAAAAGTAGAAAAACATAAATGGACCACTGAGTCTGTGTATCCACTGACATCAGCCAATGCTGTCAAGCAGACACCCAAACATGTACTTAAATAAACTGCTTACTCCCTTCTCCCCACATCCCATCCCAGCCCTTTATGTTGTCCGCACAATGGAAATCCAAACACAATAAAATTATTTTTCCATGCAAATGTGAAATCCATACAGGAAAATGTTTAAAGAGTTTAAGAATTTCTCATGCACCCAACACACACTTCTGTTAAATACTTTGACAGCTAAACCTTCCAGGAACTAGGTTGCCTACAATATATCAACTTGACAAACATGGAGGGATGTGAACTATACATTTGAGGTGAGCCTGACCTTATCACTTCACCAAAGTCACAGTGTACTAACAACTGCAAAAGGCACAGCATTACAGGAAGCCCTCATGTCAGGCCACAGTCTTTGGTATTTGTTTTACTTCCGTATATTTCCTTTTAAGGCCTAAAGTGGCTATGACATCAACAGTTTGGTTAAGTTAGGTTAATGTAGTTCTATGTCTTTTTACATGTATTGTTATGATGTAATTCTGCTGAAAATATTAAGTAGTTCTAATGATATCTTACAAAACTAGTTGTTATAAAGGTTGTCTCTCTCTCTCCCATCTATCTATCTATCTATCTATCTATCAATCTAGCTATCTATATATATATATATATATATATATATATACATATATATATGTAAATATTTACAGTACCAGCCAAAGGTTTAGACACACTTCTTGCCCATTCACTTGAAAGCATAACTATATATAAATATTTTACCAATATTTGGGAAACAAAAGAGAATACATGATCCTAACCGTTACAGGGGATAGGATGTGAGGAAGGTGTCTGCAGTTACATTCATTTGCTGGGTGGGTCATTGTTTGGATCTGATAATGTGTACTTACTTTAAGATCACTTTAAATGCTCCTTTCATTCAACACAGAACAGATGACAGGTTCTAAATTAATGTGATGTGGTTCAAGTCCGCATAATTGGTTATATTCTACAATGCTCCATGTGATCTGACATTATTTAATCTGTTTTTTTGTGTGCAATTTTAGGTAAACATTCTCTGATAGCATCACCAGTGGTGTCCCCCGGGGCTTGGGAAGGCAGGGACAGACTGTGGGAAAGTATATAAAAGTAGCACTAAAATGATTATCACCCTTCTGATGGGACTGTAATTCCTGGTCCCTGAACACTCCCTCCCCGCCTTGGACTGTTGTCTGATACAGTGAAATCTGGTAATTGCTTGCTGACGTACAAGGTTTATGTATTCCGGTATGTCTTCAAAACGGACCACTGGTATAATATGCCCATTGATCTTCAGGTTTGTAGTTTTACTGTGTAAGTTAAGGTTCAAATATAAACGTGGGTGTGTCTATCGGCTGAAAGTGAAGTACTATTCTTTTTGTTTGATAAGAGTGGTCAAAATTGTTAAATATAACATGTTTTATTATGAGCTTTTAGAATTGTTTTCCAAAAGTGAGAGTTAATTGTGAATACAAAAAGAAAATAGCACAGACCTTGAAAAAAGGATAGATGTCATTTATATTTTAGGGATTACATTTTTAACACTGTTTTATCACTGACCAGTTGGCAAATGTTACTTCAGGTTTTTTTGGAGTTGTCAGGTCCTGACTGGGGGCCTCTGGGCATCTCTATTTGCCCGGGGTCACAGTCAGGACCAGTTAGCGGAGGTGCTTCTAGGCATCTCTATGTGCCCGGGGTCACAGTCAGGACCAGTTAGCGGAGGTGCTTCTAGGCATCTCTATGGGCCCGAGGTCACAGTCAGGACCAGTTAGCGGAGGTGCTTCTAGGCATCTCTATGTGCCCAGGGTCACAGTCAGGACCTGTTAGCGGAGGTGCTTCTAGGCATCTCTATGTGCCCGGGGTCACAGTCAGGACCTGTTAGCGGAGGTGCTTCTAGGCATCTCTATGTGCCCGGGGTCACAGTCAGGACCTGTTAGCGGAGGTGCTTCAGGGCATCTCCCACCAGCCAATTTTGTTCTCCCCAATTAGAGGCAGCTGTAACCAGTTGTCTCTAATTGGGGTTCCTATTTAATTTGCCCTTTTCATTCTTCATTGGAGGTTCTTTGTTTGTGTCAGTTGTGCTGTACCGCAGGTCTCGGTTTGCCATGCCTTTTGGTTGTGTTGGCCTTTTAAGTAAAAACTGGTAAAAGGACAAAATAAAAAGTATCCATTCTTCTACTTGCTCTACACCTTGTGTCCTGCCAAAGCACCGTGACAGGAGTCCCTGCCGTAACGCAATATATTTGACAGCCACCACAATAAAACTAACAATTAACCTTTTGGCAAAGGCATATTTGACGAATTGGGAATTGGCTGAGTTTACCCCACCATACCTAACATGGAACACTTGAGAATAAGTCACTTTACCACACTTTCCACATGCCAAAGACATTTACATGCTCAGACACCACGCCAAAGACAACTCATAGAACAAAGGAGAGTGAGGCTCACATCACCGTGGAAACCCCAAATGAAATTCCATTCTGAATGTTCTCTTTTGAAAAACATTCCTTAATTAACATAATTAATAAAATGTGTGGACTTGTAATGTTTTCAATGCCTGAAGGACCTAACAGGGTTTCACATTTTTCCTATTTGTGTGTCAACTGAATGAGAACTGAAAGCCAGATCCGCCTGTGATGTTGGAACATCAGCAGTGTTCATTAACGTTGATAGTGACTACATGACCACTGACTGTCTTCATCTAAAATCTAAAGTTACTTTAAACATTTTACAGTAGAGAATATGATCAAGAATGGTGCTCTAACAGCTTCTGTGACATTTTTGAGTAATATAAATAGAGTTATGTTATGTGGTATAGAGATAAAAGTGTGATCTCTTCGATTGTTTCAATTATTTTGTTGTAAGTGAGCTACGAATCTTCACGGATACTGTTTTACAGTATCTCATGCTAGCATTTGCCACATATTGTTTCCATTGTATGGATAGTTATATAATACATTACATCTCTTGGAATATAGAAGTTGATGTGAGATCTCCAAGTGTAATCCAGATGAAGAAAATCAGTCAATTGATCCAGCAACTAACCAGAGAAAGAGATTCAAGAATGTGGCTTCAGTCTTGGCACAAATATGTCCGGCAGTCACGAACCGAATGTGGGCAATAACTAAGGAGTCATGCAAATATACCCTTAACATGCAACACATTTTGGGCTTTACTTATCCAATATGTTCAAGCTTGTTTTCCCCTTTTTTCAGTCAGATACCTTGCTGTGCTTTTGTATGAAAAAAAACACAAGACAAATAAAGCATGAATACGCCTTGCATTAATTGCAGTTTGTTAATGTACACAAACACTGATGAAATGCCCCAAATTAATGAACCACTCTCAATGCCACCTTAATTTGCGTTTTTAAACAAAGGAAAAATCCCAGGTCCCCCACCCCTTCCGTTAGATATGTCAGAAAACTCCCTTCTTGCGTCACTAATTCTCCCTTATTAAAACAATATACGAATCATTTTTGTACTGGAGCCATTAATGACTAAAGAAATGAACATGGAGTCATGTACTTTGGCCAGGTCTCAAAGGGGAAAGGGCTATAGAGTAAACTTCCCATAGTGTGAGACCTGCAGTCATTAGCGGAACCTCTTTCTATTTACAGTACCACCCCAATACAGCCAGTCAGTGTTTGGCGAGACCTCTGTTAGCATCCAGGCCTACCTGCTTCCTCGTAATTGGAACCTATTAATAACAAGTTACTTATTTCCTCTATGTCAACTTTTCAGGGTTAAGCAAAATATTGCAGAGATAACAATGTTAATTATGACAGGATTTGTTGGGAGAAAAGAGGAAAGCAAAAAAATGAAATGCGGTAATATATATCTGCACTTATGATGCAAACAAACACACCTGCGTAGTAAAAAACAGCTCCTTGGCCCTAATCTAAATATATCGGGGGGACGATGTACAAAACACGCTGTTATTTCTAAATGATTAATTGTATAGGGATAAACAATCTCCAAAACTAAATCTGACAGTCTGTACTTTGACCCCATCCTCCATATCATTTCAAATCTGCAGACCCAAAACAACTACACTTGTGTTACTGTCAAAAACATATAGACTGCACTTTAGATGACCAGGAAGTCTTTGTGACTGTCACGTTGCCATCGCAGGACGGGCCCTCCTCTGCTCACGTGGCGACCCCGCATTCGACGTCGCCGGCCTTTTAGTCGCCATCGTGAGTGTTTTGTCCTGTTTCCCCCATGTCCTGTGAACGCTTCCCTACCTGATTCCTAACAGGTGCTCCCTGTTAACTAGGTATATAAGCCCTTGTGTGTCTAGCCTCTGTGTCCGTGATTGTTCATTGTTTTTTGTGTGCAGCTACGCGCTGTTTGTAGCATATTACAGTCTTGTCTGCAGTGGCTGTTTCTTGTTTTTAGTGCGTACATAGCGTACAGCCTATTCTTGATTTCTGCGCGTCTGAAACGCGAAGCCAATATAGCACAAGGATAAATAAACAGACTCCTTGCTACTCACCTCCCTGCACCTTGGTTCACCTTCTTCCACACATCACAGTGACAATGATTTAGGAACCAGTCTTGATTTTGGGAATGTTCTTCAGACAAATGATGCAACGTGCATCAATGTGCAGGGCCGGCCCTAGGCAACCGCTCAGGGCCCCCATCCACCCGGGTGCCCCAGACTTTTTGTGAGCCATGGACCACTAGGGGAGAGGGGGCCCCCAAAACAAATGTTGCTTAGAGTCCCCAAAAGGCTTGGGCACTGTCAATATGAAACTGCATTGTGTACTATAACGATATTGAGGATGTTTTGCTCTTCAGGGATGTTTAATAATAGTTTTGTCATGTGACAAATTTCCATATTGCATGCACAGTTTTTCAAATTGAATATTGTCTTGATACCAATCCCGCCAGTCTGTTCTGCTGTGTATCACTGTGCTTACACAACCAGGAAGTCAGCCTGAACTTGTGCACTTGAAGTAAAATGCTTTACTCAGACCCATTGCCAAACCCTTATGCTGGTGCAGTGGTCCCTGGGTTCATCCTGGTGCAGGACAATGCCTGGCCTCATGTGCCCAGCCTCAGAGTGTGTAAACAGTTCCAGGATGATGAAGACATTGATTCCATGGACTGGCCCATACGTCTCCCAAACCCGAATCCACGTTATGTGTGGGGGCATCAGACGCAGCCAAGTAGCGCCACAGAACTGTCCAGGAGCTCACTGATGCAGATGCCCTGATCCAGGTCTGGGAGGAGATCCCCAGGTCACTGTTCGTTGTCTCTCCAGGAGCATGCCCAGGCGTTGTGGGGAGTACATACAGGCACATGGGGGCCATACACACTACTGAGTCACATTATGAGTTGCCATGATGAAAGTCTGTGACTTCAATTGTTTACTATTTTCAGAGTTTGAATCTAGCCATTAGTCAGTTGATGCACCCCATGAATTGCACAATGTACAGTACTGATCTTTAATATTTTTCCTTCATTGAGACCCGATGTCTGATTTATGTGTTACTTGAATTTTTTTTGCAGTGTGTATACCACACCAAACTCTGTTTTAAACCAAGGTCTTCTACACCAGTGTTTCTCAAAGCCAGATTTTTAATACAATCTTTTGCATCAGCTTCAGGAAGATTTTATGCATGAATAATAAACTGGAAACCAAAAAAGATGTACATGTCCCACTACTCATACATACCATCAAGCGGAAAATCGTCATTAGAATATCATTTATCCGTGGTCTATCTGGATCATGAGGTCAACCCTCCGAAGACTGTTTTGTTTATGATGGCGTTCTGTGGAACTCTGGCATACAGTATATTTTAAATAAAGAAGGTATGGAGAATATCCTGCCCCAAACTGTTGTGAGAAATCCCTCCTGCAGGTCACATGTGTTTTTGATCATTCTCCTTACCTCCAGGTGTCTAGAGATGAAGTAGATAGTGCATAACGGCACTGCAGAACTGCTTAAGGCTACCTCGCTGTTCCAGCTGCAACTCCTTCATTTTGTTTTTTGAAGCACATTTTCTCTAATGATTTCTGTTCTGACAGAAGGTCTGTGTACGATCACGGCATGGCTGTTGCTAGGCGATAGTACCAGGCATGCATGTTATTTATTCCCAAATCTGGAAGGCATTTCATGGACTTATTTTCTACAGCCTATTGGCGATCAAACTATTCACAAAGTGACTTTATCTCTCACAGTCCAAATGTCCCACATTTCATGCTTTTTCCAGCCCCCTCGTGATCATCGTTGCAAAATAGTTATTTTCGAATGTTGACAGTCCCAAAATATAAGTAAACATGGGTGATTGGACACAAAAAGCGGCCAAAGTTAATAGTTCACAGTAGAAAGTCCGCTGCCTCCTCGGAGATCAGATGAGTGACCTTATGCACTGATTTTCCTAAGGCCTTTGGTGATAAGAGTTAGCACAGTGACGCTCTCCAGACCAGTGCTGCTGTCCCTGTACAGATAAATGGCTTCCTCTTTTGAAATGTCCTATACTCCTCATTTGGATAAGCAGTGTAATCAGCAAAAAAACGTTGCTTTAAAACCCATGACCCTCATTAATGTTAGGTCTGCTCATCCAGCGAGAAGAGCTCTTCTCTGTCCCCTCGGTCAGCGTGGACACAGTGCCTGGTAAATCAAGATGTCCTTTGAGTACACGGACCATAGTGTCTCTCTTTGAAGACTCACACATCCACGCTGTGTGTTTCTATTTTCCACCTTCCGCCAGCAATCGATTGCAGTCCCAGTGTCAGTTGGTATCCAACAGAACGTTGTCTTTGTTCACTGTCCGATATACTTGTTTCTGGCTTGTATCATCCCAAAGCCAATGGGATACATATAGACTATATAAAGAAAGGTAAACTAACTTTATGAAGGTCAGAATATACTTGGAATGTCAGGGCTAACTGAGGTAAGATAGTGATACTACTGACACTTGGAATTTCAACCCTAACCCATAATACACATCCATGCCAAAACGGAAGGTTAAGCATTTGTTTATGTTATTCACAAAAGTACTAGATTGAATCTTTAACAGATCATCAAAATAATAAACATTTCACAAAACACGAGATTTGTATTGGTATTATTATTTTATCATTTCTGTTCTGTTTCATGTTTTAATACAAAAAGCACTCTGCGTATTTCAGATTTACAAACAAATACAAAGTTTCACAACTATCTCATTTCTCCCCCTACGACTCGTTACGGTTTCCGGGCAAAGTGAATAGGGTTAGGGCAGTGAATAGGGCAGTTAACTCTAAATCTAATAGAAATATATATATATATCAAAATGTGTTACCATATTGTAAAATGAAAATCAAAAAGAAATATTACGACTGGTCTTTAGAATCAGAATGTAATACATTATTTAAATTAAAAAGTATTGTATTGTATTTAGTACCAGCCATATTTGACACATTTGTGTTTGTTACTGAGGGGAGGAGGGGATTGATGAACCAATTAGAAGCTTGAATTGTTGTCTTAATAGCGTGACAGCCATGTTGCCAACTTTTTTACTCTTACAATAAATGTTATGCCATATTAATTGACCGCTGAACAGCTTTAACCACGCAGTACTTAAGATGGCACACTAAACAGTGTTTTTTGCCATGGGGAATTAGGATTTTGAAATGTAGACCAGACGAAAGAATGGCGCCTGCTGGCCCACCAACACCACATATGTCCACCATTCGGGTGTGTGATTCTGTGTAATCTTACATACATTATATTGTAATAGGGTGTATGTGTGTGTTTATACTAATAAAGTATTTTTGGTGTGTGAGAACATGGTAGGGGCCTGTACCGGTAAGTTCATCAATGTGCTTTCACTTTCTCCGTAAAATGTTATTGCAACTGTGGTCAAGTTCATATCCAGTAGAACATTACGAAGACAGAAGTATTCTTTTTGGCGAAACAGTAAGTCATTTTTCATTGCGTTCACATACAACATCACTACGAAGCGCAATACATCACTCTACAAAAAACATATACTCTGACGATTACTCCCTAGACTGTGTACCCCTTCTGTATGTATACACAAGTCATCAGCCCTTATTCCTCAATTAAAATAGGTCACCTACTGTATGAGTTGCTATTTGCAAGAGTGGACAAAACAAGGGGATGGGATGAAGGGAGTTTGGATGCATTGGAGTAGAGTAGCTCCAAGTGGAATACAAAGATGCATAGTTTTAGAAGATTGTAGAGTCCCAAATATTTGTGTAATATTTGATTCATAAAGAGTCACTCATAAGAGCCGAAGGACAGACTTCTTCTAGAGCAGGGGTTTCAAACCGGTTCCACGGAGGGCCAAGTGTCTGCAGGTTTTAGTTTTTTCCTGTAAATTGGTTCCAGGTTCAGACCTAAATAACCAGGTGAGGGTGGACCTAACCAATCAGTGACATAATTAATCAATCAAGTACAAGGTGAGAGTGAAAACCTGCAGACACTCGGCCCTCCGTGGAACCGTTTTGAAACCCCTGTTCTAGAGATATAGGTAGAAAGTTGAGGCATGCATATACAGCACTTCCCTATAATCTAGAATATACTTTCTATGCTGACATGATAGATATGATTTTACAGACATGAATAATAAACAAATGCAAATTGTTAGCTTATTTACATAAATTCTTTTTCATATTTGCTATCCAACCAAAACCCAAGGTATTTGTAAAAAGAAACACATATTACAGAAGGTTGTACATTTTTGCAATCCAAAGCTAGGTTCAGTGACAAAAAAAGCATCTACTTATTTTCATTTGCATTCAATACAAAGCTACGGTCCTTAAGAGTAAAGATGGATTTCAGTTTTGCAACAGTCCTCTGAAAAAAAGAACTACTTTTACCATATAATTAATTTGTTCCATTTCATTGGAATCAAATTGTAAAGAAGAATCAAAAGTGACACCTACATTTCTTGCCTGGAGGTGCGCATTAGTGCACAAGGGCCACAGATTTTCACAATGATCCTCTGTTGATTTGGGGCTTCCAAATGTACAACTTCTGTCTTATTTGTTGTAGAAAGTCGTAGAAAGTGTTTTGCCACCAAGCACTTAATATCTTTAAGGCAGTCACATAGGGACTCAAAAGAGTTGATATCACCTGGTTTCAATGGAAAGTACAGCTGTGTGTCAACAGCATGATGATTAAATACATTTATAACAATCACTTTAACATATCACATTGTATTGTGTATGATGGTGTTCATTATTTTATGCAATACTGTATAATACACAAATATTGTCTGGTTATTTGCATGATGTACATTTCAATGTGTATAGTAGACGTTATGTGTTGCACTGATCGTGCTGTCCCTTTCTTTTGTAGTACCTAACCCTAACATTACTTTGTACACTTTATTACTAACAGATTAATCAAGTGACTAAAAGTTCTTAAAGTTTCAAGTTAATTCCGTGTTGACAGATAAACGCACTCACATCATGATTACAGTACGCATGAACATGCTTAAACATTCAGTGATGTTGGATGTGAGGTCCAAGGTCCAATCAGAAGATGGATGACAAACAAACAAGCGTGTCATGATAGCGCGTCCTGTAATTTAAACATTAATATTATTATTATATGTTTATGCTACAACTGAGTTTGTACCATTCGTCTGTTTGAATTACAGAGACTGGACTTTTTCTAGAGTAAATCCATTTTAAAATGATTGCCTCTTTTATTTGTCCCTCATGAATAAAACATATTTATGGTCTGGCTGTCGACCAGCACAACCTTTTTTCACTTGCATCTTAAGATATGATTAGCGCTGCCTCTGCACAACCACATGGCTCATTCCAGTAAAGGCTCTGGTGTCTCTTCTTCGACACAGAAACACATGAGGATCTGAAGGCTTGTTTGAATACGCCAGGTTATTGGCATGGCACATGTATGTTGACCCAGTGTAACACAGGAGCAATTCAAGGAGACAAAGTGAGAGACAGTGGCTCAGCCCAGACCACTGGTATACATGCACGCACAGACAACTGTCAGCTACAGTCACGCGAGTGGATGAGGACCCATTACGGACTACCTGGGGCTACTCTAATCGGTTCCGGGCCCTAGCCCTGTTGTAACGACTAGCATCATTCAGGGCAAGGCGACCTAGGTCGTAGTGTTCAAATGAAATGCTTTGGATTTCATTACATTTTGGCTATCCCTTTATTTAAGGGTGGTACCCCATCCAATGTTTCATGGTACCTGTGGCACTCAAGGAACATGGATGCCCACTGCTGAATTATTATTATTATTTTCATTGGTTTAACTTTGTTTCACTGTGCTGTTGAAGTGGATTGCAAGCAGCACATCACTGAAAAATTTGCACCCCCCCTTCCATGATGAATCAACTTTGATTTGTCACTTTGCGCTTAAGAGAAGAAAGCTGGTAAAATATAAGAATTAAAAGATTAAGGACATGCCTCACTCATATAAATAACCAACAAGGGAGATATCATTCTGAATTACCATTATTGGTGTCCATCACTAGTAATCATAATCATAATCTAACTGCATTAAGCATTACTCCAATATTAACTGCAGGCATTAAGATAGAATACTGAGCCGCCAGGATCATACTTTATTCCAGTTGTGTGTTCCGTCGGTTGCTACACTGCAACGCAGTGTACACTTATTGTCTAGTTTTGAGCGATTGATCCATCTTCCAGCCACGCCCCTAGCCTGTGGTCCAGTGTCTTCAGATACTGTAGGAAGATAAATGCGTCCGCTTTGGGCAGCAATGTAATTCATGAAAAGTGACATCTTTGCGTGGTCTGTAAAACAGCAATCAGGCATTTCTCTCGGCAGGCCCGCAATGCAATCCAGATGTGCCTTTGATTAAAGGTTTAAACAAGATTGGATCGGGTGAGAAGGGGGAGGTATACCAGAGGTCAACCCCTGGATTCGAAAACAAAGAGTTTTATAAATGCATTTTAAAGCCAAAACACATGGCTGGAAATGTCCCCATGCAACCACAGTGAGCTGCCCTTCCCTTTCTCCTTCTCCTCCTCCTCCTCCTCCTTCTGTCGCCTCTTGGTTTGCAGAACTTGATAATCTGCATGAAAATTCCTGTCTAATTGTATCCATCATTCACTCTGAAACACTGCAGGTTTGGTCTAATAGCTGTGGGAAAATGCATTGTGTTTAGGCAGTGTTTCATGACCCTGAATTACGATAAAAATCGATGTATAGAAGGAACAGACAAATTATAGCTGTTAGAGCATGGTTCTTGCAATGGCAGAATATTTGGTCAGATTCCTGGGACCAACGGTGCTTCAACATCATTCTGAAGACTATGCACACATGACGCTCTGGGTAAAAATGTCTGCTAAATGGTCTACTCTATGTTCTACATTACAAAATGACAGCATTGCAACATGTTACCTATTTATTTTATTAGCCAATATGGTCTGGTGCCCCTCTGTTAGAACTTCATGGACAATTGACTGTCTTGCAGCAACAACCTCTAGACTATAACTCAGATGTATGTAACTCACAGTTGGCTAGCATTTTATAGTGAATTCAATTTAAATATTAAATATAGTTATTATTGCAGTTTTGAATCAGCAGTACCACTGCGAGACAAGCCAAGGCCCAAAATATCAGATCTGTTTATCTTTTTTTCTCTTGGGTTATGAAGATTTCCCTTTGGTTTAGTTATAATCAGTGGATTTTGCCCAAACGTAGACGTCTTTGTGTAGTTCTGATATCACACCTACAATAGACATATGTGCTTCTCAGAATAGACAGCAGAGTAAATAACACACAAAAAAACAATAACGCAGTAAAATGCGATACGGTTCATTGAATTCAGTAAACCCGTGCCTGAGTGCCGAATGTAACGCTCGTACCTCTATCGCTCAAAAACATACTAAGACAGACATGGTTTGACAGACATACGCTTCTCATATCTCCAGCATAGCGCTTCAGCAATTATGTCTCTCGTGTGTAAGCGTTTGGGTCCCCAGGTATCAATGCCCGTCTGGCTGGGTATTCAAGGAGGAGCACTTCAATACAACGGAACTGTTAGACACAGGAGGAGATGGAGCCTGATCCCAGGCTGGAAATCACATGAATTGGCTTTGGCACAGATACCTTATTCAGTTTAATATTTAGCTTGGAGTTAATAGGCTAAGGCTTACTTACCGTATCATGTATTAGTACCTAAAACGTCACCTTTATAAGAATAACTATTTCCATGGGCATGGTCTTGTACCTACTGTAAACGCACACGTTTGTAAAGAGTTTAAACACTTCGCACACATGCTGCAAACACTGCCAGGACATGATATCAAGCAAGAAATGTACTGTACATTATAGTCAACGGCCCCATAAAGTACATTAGAAAACACACTCAGCCTCAAACCACCCAGGTTGTCCTTATGAATTCCCCTCTCTCCTTGTTAGGCCCTGCCCTCGTGGCCAAACACTACACCATCTCCAGAGGAGAGGAAACCATCAGTCACTGTCTGTGCTGTAGTTACAGTTGCTATGATGCTATCTGTTGGTATAAGCTTGACGGCTGCCACACATGTAGATTCTGTTAGGGTGGAGGGTCGAGGAGGCTAAGCAAGGTCTTTTGACAGAGCTGTGTAAGTGCCTCAGAGAGAAACAGAGGTTGCACCGGTGCAGTGCAGAGCATGACGCAAAGCAAAACACATTGAATAAACAGAAAACCAGGGAGTGTGTGAGGCTTGTCTATCACCTTGTTTATGTATTTGCTGAACCAATTAATAATGTGTTTATTTCTCTGTTTGCCCTTTGCCTCTCAATTGAGTTCATGCCAAAAAAGAGAGACATTGAGTTCTTTCCACCACTTAATGGTGTCAAGATGAACTATTTTAGTCTTTAGCAGTAAACATGCGAAGGAAAAAAATGTTTCAAATAGAAAAATGCAGATCATTGTAGTTGAATAAGATGAAAAGCTACAAATCTGAGAAAACATTTATGATGACAGAACCGTTATTAAAGCATCAAATCTGATAAATTCAATATGTATTTTGTCATTTTGTCATTACCTGAAGGGAAATTGGTAACATGGGCAACAATTTTTGCCATTTTCCACTGAACTTTCTGAGCAACATGTTTTTGTTGATAATCTCAATAAATTACTGTTGTTTAGCCAGATTAAATACAACAAAATTGGGTGACTGAAAGAGAGCAGAAGCCACTACCTGGGTTACAGTAAGCAGTGCTTCTATTTTATTTGAACACATACAAAATAAACATATAAATGTTGGCAGGCACACCCTATGTCATGACCACTTAGCTGTGACTCAATAATGGTCATATGGTTTGAATGTTAATTGGTTATGGTCCCAAAATAACTACTATATAGTCAATAATTAAAATAATGATGATGGTTAATTATTTTATTCAAACTTGCATGGTGAAATTATTGGTCAATTTACCAATGTACAGCAAACAGACAAACAGTGAATGTTTAGTAAAGCTAGATTAGAGCTAAATCGATTGTTGGAAGATAAAATAATGACCATCGGGTTGTTCTACGAAGCAGAAACAAGCAGTCAGTCACACCTGTGTGAAACAGTTTATTTATATATCGAAATTGATATGGGAAGTTACATTATCAAACTAGAAAAGGTAACATTTCTGGGGAAATTGTCAAGTGTGCTTGCAGTCGCACCAGCTATATCTTTGTTGATTATTTTAAAAAGTATACAATTATGTTAATAGACTTTATAGTGGTAAGGATTTGCAACGTCCAAAATGCAGTCAGTGCCTGTTAAAGACACAAAACAATGAGAAGTACATGGTTAACTAGATAGCATCTCTAAAAGATAATGATAATCTCCCGGTACTGAGCTGGCCATCTCCAATTAGGTAGATAGCTAGCTACCTATCTCCCGCATGAAAAAGACTGAACAGCTAGCAAAAAGGTAGCAAAATAACTTCAGCCTTACCTTGGACAAAGTCCCATGATCAAAATGACTGCTATTTCATTATCATTGCATAAACAGAACTGTAGCTAGCAAGAATTACTTGCAAACTTCAGAATCGGCAGCCATTTGCATGGCCTCATTCTGGAACATTTGCATAACATAAGTTGCTAGGTAACCTGCGTTCAGTGTGGCTATGTTTTGCCACCAAAACATTTATATTTCCTAAACCTTGCAACATAGCTTTCCAACAAAACAAAAGCAACGCAATTGGAAACAAGACAC